>JAPFRW010000235.1:0-165452 GCA_030778065.1 Akanthomyces uredinophilus
TCTTCTTCTTCTTTCTTCTTCTTTCTTCTTCTTCTTAATTATCTTCTTCTTCTTATTATTTATCTTTTTCTTCTTTTTCTCTCTTTTTCTTCTTTTTCTTTTTTTTTTCTTTTTCTTTCTTTTTCTTCTTTTTCTTTCTTTTAAAACTACTTATATTACTCCATATACTATTTTATATAGTACCGTGTGAATAGTAAAAGAATGCCGCAACGAATTGCAATACTCTAATTACCACAGGGTGCTGCTCGTGCTAGTTACATCACGCCGCAGATCAGAGCTGAGACTGTCGAGCCAAGGCTGAGGCTGAGGCGCTACATCGATGCATCTTATGCCCATCTCGAGCTAAAACTAATGATAAAACTCCGCCCCCGAACCCCGCAGCGTCGAATTTGATCTTGAAGAGGCTATTTTTAAAGCTGTATTCCACTTCCCTGGGCCTCCAACTCCCTCTCACGACACCCCAGTGTCTTCACCACGGCCGATTTTCCAGCATCGAGACTGCATTTCATCAACGCAAAATGACCGATACTCACCTTGTGGCACTCACTGATGCCGGACATCCTCGGAAAAGGAAATGGGCGACCAGAGCTAGGACTGGCTGCTTGACATGCCGGTACGTGCTCCATCTTCTTCAGGTCAATACCTTAAATATGCAATCGCCGCCTCCATCTCGTCTTCCCTGCTGAGGCCAGTCCCGTTTCTTTGGAACTTCTCCTGAGGATATGGGCTACACATCACTAATTCTGCATCATTCTTTTCATTGCCTCCAGTGTTCGACGTGTCAAGTGCGATGAGACGAGACCCGTCTGCCAGAAATGCATCCGCAGCCGCAACCACTGCAGAGGGTACGCCCTCCCACCACCTCCCGCCGACCTCGCCGACGAGGTCGCCGCAGCGCCGTGGCAGCGGCCGCCGTCATCCGGCATGCGTCGGCAGGATCGCGAGCTGCGCATCAACTGGGAAGCGGAACCGCCCGACTGGGCCTATCTGCAATCCATCCAGTACTGTGCGTAGGGCCTTGCGGTATCGCCCGCACCTTTACAACCCTCCCGGCTTCGAGCTTGCTCTAACTCCTTTTCCATTGCCACGATAGACTTTGATGTCATTGTGCCAGCTAACAATGCCGACTTTGGCAACGACATGCATCCGCCGTTTCGTCGCGACGACTGGATCCACGAGACCTTCATCTGTGCCATGATTTGCGAGCAAATCTCGCGCGTCGGCAAAGCTCGCTCAAAAGGCGCCAGCAGCGGCAGCAGCAGCAGCATCATCACTCCCGTCGAGGACTTCCAGCCCAGGGGCCTGTGGGCGAGCTACTATCGCTACGTGCTGGAGCACATTAAGATCCTCAACATGTGCATCCGCGACGAGGGGCGCTACGGCGGCAGGAACCGTGTGTTTTACTGCATCGCACGGCTCATGTACTTTGACATGGTGGCCGAGGCGTCGTCCTGCCACGCCCATATCAACGGCTTCTTCACCTATGTGCAAAAGATGGGTGGCGCCAAGGCCGTGCTCAGTCTGCCGGTGCCCCCGACTTATAGCTTCCAAGCCGTCTTGACGTGAGTTTTACAGGCTTGTCCAATCTGCCGCCTGCCTGGGGCCTCCAAGATGTGTTTTGGATAACAAAAAGAAAGAGAAAACAAAGGCACTAACTCCACATCACGCAGGGTCGGCGCCATGGCCAACACAACCAGTCCTGCGAGCCAGCAGATTCCCGGCCCCAGCCAGCTGACCGACGACGAGATCACCAGCATCTACGACTGGACCTTTCTCAGTAACCTGCCGTGCCCTAACCCGCTCTTTCTCTGCATCATTCACCTGACCAGGCTGCGCGTCGATGTCTTTTCCCGGCAGCCCACCGCCGCCGTCCTGACGGTCCGCATCCACGCCCTCCTCGACAAGATTGACACCCTCCGCCTCGACGCCTGGGTGCTCGAGGCCAGCAGCACGAGCGACAACGCGCCCGACGTCGCCGAGGCCTTTCGGCACGCCACGCTGCTGTACGGCATCGTCGCGCTGCCCCGCCGCGCCGTTGCCTCCTGGGCACGGCGCCGCCGTCGCCGCCACCAGCACGACGACGACGATGACGACGACGATGCGGCTGTGTACGCGCAGATGAGGTCCGCGCAGCAGCAAGCGCTGCTGGACGTCATGCGGCGGATGGCGCCCCGGATCAAGTGCCGGTGCTGCATCACCTGGCCGCTGGTCGTGGCCGGCGTGGCCGCGTCCGACGACCGCGTGCCGGGCGTGCGCGCGTTTGTCGAGGAGAGCTTCCTGGCCATGGCCGACGAGCCGGCCGAGGGCGGCTTCGCGCTCCCCAGCCTGCGGCGGCTGCGCGCGCTGTGGCGGTCTGGCCGCACGGGCTGGGACGATGCGTTTCCGAGGCCGTGCATCGCGGTGCAGTGATGTAACTTGGCAGAGAAGATGGTAAAATGTCATGACTTACTTGTAGTATTAATACAGGTATACTAAATATGTATATTGGTATAGCAGAATGCTTATAGCCTTCCCGATATGGTAGACAAACAAACCTGCAGTAGACGTACATACCAAGGATATAATTTCAGATGCATATAGCTTTCTTTTAGTATGGTAGACATGTACACAGATGACCTTTGACTTATAAAGCTATAACTTGCCTGGCATACTAACTATGTACAGATATGAACCAGGATGTACACAAACTTATTCTACGTACTATGTACCTGGATGAACCTAGATTCACACAGCTTTTCCCGACATACCAATTATATACATATATCAGCCAGTATATACATAGCTACACTATCATGCAACGCAATACATTACAGCGATTCTCACCATGCAACCGCGCCAACTACTGCCTCCTCGGGATCCCAGCTCCCTTTCTCAGCCCCAATATAGCCCCCACACCAAGCACAACTCTTCTTCCACTTCATCATCACCATCACCACTCCTTCACCGGCATCACCGGCGCAAACCTCCCCTCATCCACCTCCACCACCTTCCCCCCCATGACCTCCATTCTCACTCCCCTCTCCGCTTGCCCTCCAGCATCCTCACACTCCTCCCCTCTCCGCCTACATCTCTCACACCCCTCCTCCTCCTGCCCGCATCTTTGCCTCCGCCTCCTCCTCTCCATCACCCTCGAGCACCTCAGCCCCTCCCCCTCGCACCCCCTACACCTCCCCGACCCCGACTCCCTCACGCCCGCGATCCTCCTCTGCACCTTTGGCGGGCCCTCCACGAACCGCATCGGGAAGCCCTCTACATATCGCGGTGTCGTCTGCGCGATACCCTCCTCGTGCGCCTCCCACAGCCTCTCCGCGCGCGCATTCAGCCGCTGCGCGCGCGCCTCCACCACCGAATCGCCCTCCTCCTCCTCCTCGTCGCTGTCACTACTATCCTCCTCCTCCACGTCGGCGGCCGGGTCCCAGCCCGCATCGAGCAGCGCCCGGCAGGCATCCTCGGTCTGCTGCCGGGTGTAGCATTTCCCACGCTGGCGCGCCCGGTGGTTGAGCGCGCGGAGGCGCGCATTGTCCGCGTCGGGCGGCTTCGCGCGCAAAAGGCTCTCCTCGTGGAGGCGAGAGTCCTGCCCGGCAATGGCCTGGGCGCGGCGCTCGCGAAGGGAGATGCGTCGCGGTTGGCTGCGTGGCGGCCTGGTGGCGGCGCGGACGTCGGCGAGCCGCTTCACTGTAAAGAGCAGATCCATGTCCATGTTGGGCGTGTGACTTGTAGAGAGAAAAGAAAAAGGGCAAGTGTCTTGGCGGCCGAGAAAGAAAAAGGGAAAGCCATTGCTGTCAATATATATGAACATGTGTTTTGTTTCGTCTTCGTTTGCTAGACGGCCCCTTTCACTGTTGTTGGACATGGACACCGACATGCAGTTTACATTTCTCATTCGACTGCGTATTCATACTCGTCAAAGAACAGCGGCTAGATTGATGATACTTCTTTCATCCAGCAATCTAGCAACTTGGCTAAAAACACAATCTGGGGTGAATAAACAGGCCAAAAGAAAGACCATTAAATAACGAGAAAGCAAAAAGACGCCCCATCCTCAAAGATACCGGTATGCTTTACTCATGTCTTTCGGAAATCGGCACTCAATGACAATAAACAAAAACAGCTCACAAATCCCAGACGCCAAACCAATGAGTGTAAATTTCCCGACTCGCGAGAATATGTCAAGGAAACATCACATGTCCGCCCTGTAAGACGACGAACAAATCCATAGCTCAAAGTAAAAACCTCGTATAAAAACGCCATGCAGAATTATTTCCATGTCGGTGGTATAAATACTCGAAAATGGCAACCCAGCTGCGAAGCTCGGTTGCGCGTGTATATGCAATAAAGGAAGCCAGTCTTGATTCTGGACGGCATTCCGTATGTCTTCTTTTTTTTTTGTTTGTTTGCGTTCATGTTGAGCCATACGACGGCACACTCCGGGGAGTCACGTCACCGCTCAATCGTCGCACGGCAGAAATATGCTGCGTCTTGTTGTTGGCTTCAGCAATCATCTGCTGCTTCTTGCGCACCATGGTGAGCCGTCCTGTTATCATTGTAATCATTTTTCGTACATGGGCCTCCTCTTCCGTGTCTAAATCGCCGCCCTCTTGTGCAGCATCTCTGGCCGGCTCCTTGCCAGAGGAGACTCTGTGACCGGCAGGGTCGTCACTGTCCAAGACGGCTTCGAGCATGCGAATTGCAGTGAGATACGAAATCTCGCAACCAGGCAGATTTTCGTTTGTGACTTCGTCAATGGCGGCGGCACGACTCATCTCGAGCGCTCGGTCATACATGAGCTTTTCGGCGCTGATGCCTGGAGTGAGGTACACTTGCTTTGCGCCGCCGGGGGAGGACGCGATCGAATCCTCGCCTTGGTGGCAAGGATGCCCGGGATGGTCCTCGGGAAGCAGCTTTTGCGCCTCGGTTAGCTTCAGGCGAACAACCTCGGACTTTTCCAAGACTTCGTTGAAGCGCTGACGAACCCACTGGACGACGGCATTAATGCGTTGCACAAGCGACTGTGGGACCATGGATGATTCGGCGCGAGACTTCTTCGACCACCAGAGACTAGCAATATCCATAGCACGCGCAAGAAGTGTCAGAGACTTGACGTAGAGAACTAGGGCTTCCTCGGATAAAAGAACCGTAGCATCAACAGTCAGGCCATCGTCCTCGTTGACAACCTCGTCAGGGACGAGACCACCGAGACCATAGTCCATTGATGGGGCCATTGGGACCAGCTGCTTGTACTTGACTTCGGCAAATCCGTATACACAATCACTTCTCGTGGCAAATTCCTCAATAGCCTGCGCAGACTTGGCATCCTCATCAGAGGCCTGGGAGGTCTTACCGTCGCTCAGGAGTCCAGCTGATGTCGGGGTGGGGTATGCGGGGAACGGCTGATAAAGAGGTGGCGATGGTCCTCTTTGGCGAATGGGATTGACCTTGTAACCAAAAAGACGGAGACTGGCGTCCTGGATCGCCTTGGAAATGGCGCTCGAGGCAGATCCAGGACTAGCAGAGAGGGCCTTTTCGTACGAAGAACGGCGGTCCTGACCGGCGCGTCCTTGGGCAACAAGCGCTGTCCGTGAGGCAGGCGTCGGAATGGCACCGGTGGTGGATGTGGACGAACCTTGCTGGGTATATCTCCTCTGCATGGGGCTCGACCTCACGGAAGTATTGTTCTGCCCGAGCTTTTCATTGGCAGCCAGCTCATCAGCCAGTGCGTTGACCTCGACATGGCGGCGTTCGACGACGACATAGTCTCTCTCAAACATGACGTCTTGTGCAGCCTTTTCCTCTTCTGTTAGAGATATATCCGACGGCTGACGCGCTACACGCAACGATGATGGCTGCAGCTCGCGTCCACTCCGATCAGCTACTCTGGGATGGTTGGGGGTGGAGTGTGACTGAATCGGCGGCGCGGGGCGTTGGATGCCGAGACCCTGTCCAATATCGCGCGGCGATATGCTTAGACGAGGGCGCTCGGCATTTTGGCTGTGACGTCTTCGGCTCACATCGGCGGGGCTACCTACAACAGACGAGCGTGGTGAATCGCGAGGAGACTTGGGCGACGAGCGCGTGTCCCTAGGATCGTTACTCAGCTGCCTGGCCATCTGCGTGCGAGGCGACGACGACATGGTCTCCCCTTGGCGAATCGTCTCCAGCTCCCGCTCCCGCTCGCGTTCGCGCTTGGGCGGCTTTGGTACATCGTCCTCGACAAGGCCCGGAATGTCATCAGTAACGACGTGGTGAGTGAAGAAATTTTCAAAGCTCAAGCGCTCGACGGGGCTTCTCTTCAGCAGAGCGCGTACAAGGGCCTTGAGATCAGGGGTGACGACGACTTCTCTAGGGAATTTGATGACGTCCTCCGCAGCTTCTATCTTGCGGAGCAGCTCAACATGATTCCTAGCTCGGAAGGGGGGTCGTCCGGTAATCATCTCGTACAACACGGTACCGACGGACCACAGGTCAGCCTTGGCGTCGTACCGTTCGTACCGAAGAATTTCTGGGGCCATGTACAGCGGTGAGCCGCAGAGAGTATCGGCGAGAGAGGTTGATGGCAAGACTCGGGCAAAGCCAAAGTCAGCAAGCTTGAGCATGGGCAGGGAGGCAAGACCGGAAACGGGAATAAGGGAATCCCGGCTAGCCTGCATTATAGGCAATGCCCGTTCTTCTCTAAAGGCCTGCGACGGCAATAGAAGCAGATTCTGGGGCTTGACATCTCGATGGACGTAATTTTTGGCGCGAAGAAACTCGAGCGCACTGGTGAGCTGCTTGAGGAAATGGCGAATGACGACCTCGTGCAAGCCAGAGTTGGGAGCGCAAGGGTACTTGCGAGCCATCTCATGGGTCGCGGGGTGTGTGATGAGCTTGTCACGCTTCTTGATAAAAAGGGACAAATCACCAAGCTCGCAGTATTCCATGATGAGGTTAATGTGTGTAGAGGACTCGACACAGTCGTGGAGGGCAACAATGTGGGGGTGACGGAGAGTCTTGAGGATCTGGATCTCGCCGTAGAGATTCTCCTTTAGCTTCTTGTTGAGACGCTCCAGCTCGACAGATTTGATGGCGACGGCGGCTTTCGACTCCTGTTGATGGTTAGTTGGTGACTGCAGCTTGGAGGAGGCCGGCGGCGTTTGGCTTACCTTGTGCCATCCCATATAGACTTGCGCAAAACTGCCTTTGCCAATTTCCTTATCTATGACAAAGCTGCCGATGTTGCGACCACTCCTCCGAGTGCCACGGGACGAGGTCCCTTCCTGTCGGCTAGCCATGATGTCCTACGAAGCTGATCAAAGGCAGGAACAGAGGAAGCATCCAAGGATAGCCGCTGGCGGGCCCTATAATATGCGAAAGACGTCGACGGCGGTCAAGGTAGTCATGTAAGCTTTGGAAGAGGCGTATTGTGGCGAGGGAGATGTTGATGTCAAACCGCCAGAGGTGGGAGCGGAGTCGAGCGAGGCGACGGCGGTCGAGCTGTGTGCGCAGAGTCTAGATGGATCGAAAGATGTGGGTAAGGCGGGCGGGAATTTATCCCCGGGGCTATGCTGGCAAGCTGGGTCGGACGGTTGGGACTGGTAGGAGTGCTCTGCGGGCTTGGTCGAGTTAGCTGGTCTGTCAGGGTTTCAAGTAACGTAAATAGTAGCCAGCCAAGAGGCGCGATGAGATGGGCACTGAGGTATGCATGCAGGGTGGAGGGTGTGACAGGACAGGGAGCCGCAGCAACGGACCAGGAAATGGGGAGAGGCGTGAAAGCAGCAGCCTTGCGAGACGTATGCGAGGCGACCGGATGCGCAAGGCAGCAGCGACAGGACAGAAGTCGAAACGGACCAGCACAGAGGTAAGGTAGAGGCGCGATATGTCGAGATGCAAGGATGCGTTGGGGAAGGAGACAAGTGCCGGGAAGCTAGCAGCGATGCGCAGCTCTAGGCTGATCAAGGCTGGTGACTAACACGGCGGCGCAACAGAAAGCGGAAGGCTGCTCGAGAAATTCGGAGGCGAAAAAGGACGAGCGTGGTTCACCGGTTCGCGGGAAGGAAATGAATGAGGGTTTGTCTCAGGACTAGGCAGATGACTGGGAGGCGATACGGTGGGCGAAAAGGCGAGACGAGTCCAGCGCGCTGCGAGGGAACGGGAATAGGTGACTGACCACCAGCCAAAGCTAGCAGGCCAGCACCCAGCCAGATAACTAAGGTAGGTAGTGGACCATGCAGAATCGGAGAGGGAGCACAGCGCCACCGTGAAACTGGACTAGACTGGACGACCGACTTACCCTGATGGTGTTCCGGCCCGGCTCTTGGGGCGGATGGGCGCGAGTTGACAAAGAGTGGGCGAAAGAAGTAAAGCAAGGTGGAAGGCTGCAGTCGTCGAGAAGCAAAGCGTTTGTTCTTGTGTATTCTCCGATGGGGAGGAAGGAGGAACAAGGTCGATGGAGGGAGGCGATGGGCGGCGGTTCGTTGCACGAGCTACGGCTGGCTGACAGGTGTGACTGCAGTCCGATGGCGCAAACAAAAGGCGGGCGGGCGATGGCGGAGCAGCGGCAGCAGCACGACAAGAGAGTAAGTGACTAGTTGGTGAGACCAGGCCAAGACGACCCGACGACAAGGCGTCACCGACTAGGCAAGTTGCCGAATCGAGACGTTGGCGCTAAAGTAGTGAGGGGAGGAGGCGGCGTGTGTCGTGGTTGTGGTGGTGTGGGTTCGTGGTGGTGACGATGTATTGTGACGGAGTAACGAGAGCCTCTGCGCGCGCGCGCAAAGTTGTGTTGGAGGCTGCAAGTGGATTTTTGGTTGTTGCAAGTCGCAAAAGGGAGAGGTAGTGAGGCTGACTCGATGAATACAAAGCGCTCAGACAAGACGAGATATGAGCGTTGTTGTGGCGAGGATGATGGAGATGGAAAAGACCATCACAAGCGCTTGGTCGGTTTTGTTACAGTCATGATCCATCTAACTAGGTACCCAGGTACTTGAGACCGCATGCATCCTGAGCCAGCAGCCAGCAAGCAGCTGTTGCGGCGACGAGACCCCGACCCAGCCTCATGGTCCTAGAACAAGCCAGCCTGACGAGTACACATGGCTGACATAGTACTAGCCAAGAAAAAAAAAACATAATCCCATTTAAGCTCCTTTACTCCAACGCGAGTTGGGCCGGCGCCGGGTCTGTCACGACACATTTGGAACGAGCTCGTGATGCCGTCTCTTTTTGGGGGGCTCCACGGTGGTGGGCGACTGACTGTTGGCGCCCTTCTTGTTACCCAGTCAGTGGCTGTGAGCATTTGGGGGGGGTTCCTCTTCTCCAACTGACATCACAATGCAAGTACCCTAAAAGTACCCTCCCACTAGGCGGCGCTACGCTAGTTGGGGGCATGTCCAGGCCTGTGGCTTTCTCTAGCGCTGTCGACGGCGTGAGTGACTACCTAGGTAGGTACCTAGAAGTCGCCCCTTAGGAATCCCCAAAAATCTACCTGGTCGGTACTTTCAAAACACCAGGGCGTCACTACCTACACCAGAATAGGACCAAATTCCCCGGGGCGCCGCTGTTTGCGAATAGAAATGGTGGCGCTCTTGACTCGCCCCAAGCTCTTCCGCCTAAGAACTTAGCACTAGAAGGTACCTGTAACTATACCTAGTAAGTTCCGTACTAGTTGGGCCGCAGGAAATGGAATTACAGCGCACTGCCCACCTGTACTTTACTACCGTAGGTACGGCGATAAGGCCGAGCTCGCCAGTCCAATGGCGCCCTGCTATCGTCTCTTGTCTGCACCTATCTACAGTCTAGATACTGCCACATCGCCCTATCTATCACCCAGCCCGTGTTGTTATCGGCTCTCCTCATGATATGCTAGTCTTTTTCCCATCCATGCCAGATGAACCCCATCTATCATCACCCCGCGTTATCGTCGGACATGCTGGAAAGCCTCGAGATGGCTGGGCCAGGGGTCGCTTACTCCATCCATGCCCTCCCGTGACTCTTTGCATGCAAGGCGCCCGTCCCGCAACCTCTCGCAACAGTCGATGTGATGGGTAACTTATCCCACCATTGGTGATTTGAATGAATGAGTAACAAACGAGCTCTCTGCCTGCCACCCCTTTGGGTGCCCATGGAACTAAACATGGCGTTTCCAGCCAGCCACCGCAGGACAGCATCTGGCTGTCTGGCTGTCTGTCTGTCTGTCTGTCCCCAACAAGGCAGTCATTGCCAGCCAGCCAGCCAGCCAGCCAGCCAGCCAGCGGCCTCTCATCCACCACGGGCCGGCTCTGCTCCCGATTACAAGCCCAGCCGGTGAATACATACATGCATACGTGCATAGGTACTGCATCAAGTCTCCATCAACACCCTCTTCGCCTGCATAGTCATGTTGGCCCGAGCTAGGTATTTCTTTCTGCCTGGTAAAAGACACCGTCAACTTCCCCCACCGAACCAGTCACCGAGTCTACTTGACGCCGGGACGGCGCAGATTGTAAGCCTGGATGACCTCTTTCCACCGTCATCACTAGCATCATCGCGCTGCTGATTCATTTTCTATTACATGCTAAATCAGTAGTGCCTGTACTTGTCCTGCAAGCACGAGGCGATTACCCAGCAGTTAATCCTGCTACCGGAACCACTTCCCCGCAGAACCACTTCACACCAAGGACCCTTGGCCGGGACCCTGGCCGAGTGACTGGCTGCCTGGCCGCTGGCTCAAGTTGCTGCCTCGCTTTGAAGATTCAAAATCGAAAAAAAAAAAAGATCAAAAGGAAAAAAAAAAATAAACAACGAAAAAAAGGTAGAAAAACTGCTGCAGCGTCCACTGTACCCTCCTTGCCTCCCAACATCAGTCACCAGCGCCTCGTTATGCCGTGCACCATGTCAAAGGAACAAGAAAGAAAGTCTCGAATACGGGTCGAGAGCCAAATGTCGTGACACCCATTCCGTCGTTTGCTTCTTCCCTCCACGGTCCTTGGCCTTGCCTTCCACTGCTTGTCCGACACTATTGTGCGGTACCTGCAAGGCGCTGCCACATCACATCACGTCAAGCAGGCAGGTAGGTAGGCATACATGCATGCAGCCTCTCATCGCCCCGGATTACTACCTACCTTACCTATGCCCCCCAAAAAACGGATGGGGGCAAGTCGTGGCAGCCAGGCAGACCAGAGGTTGCTTTCGTGGCACACACTCCACACCAACCAGAAAGCTTTTCTTTGTTCAACTAACCACTGCCCGGTTCCCTCCAACTCCCGCACCATTGCTGTCCAAAACCTGCATGGATGTGACCCTTCCTTTTTGAAGCTGCGGTCCTCGATGCCGCCCACATGCTACCCGCTCGTCGCCCCGATAGGCTCGATCGCTCACATTCAATAGAACATTTGCACAGGACGGCGCGGGCCACCTGCAGTCGCTTTGCCTAGACTAAGAAGAAATGAATAAAGACTGCGCTGGCGACTTTTAACTGGCCTGCTCAAACTACATCTTCGGTTAGCCTGTGCAAACTCATCCTACCAGTTTGCCAGTACATCCAAAGACAAATACAACAAAAAATAAACTAGTGACCGCATTCATGTTCGTCCGCAACCACCATCCTGCCTGTTGGAGTCGCACAGCAGCGCCCGCCCATTTCGTGGTCGCTGTCTAATTTCTTGAATCCCTTCACTACTTGGCATTGCCCGTCATTTCTCGCTCATAGGATTGCAACCGCCCTTTCAAACACCATGTGCGTGGTCATGCTAGTCATGTCTCTGCAGCGTCTGGGGCACGGCTCTTGTAAGCTCGCCGAAGTCGGAGACACACAGCACACTGCCGCTACTTATCTGCCAGCAACGAGCAATACAACCTTGGATGCTGGCATGTGACTGCTCCAACACATTTAGATCTTTTTGCTAGCCCATCCCCGACGACCCTTCGTCACGTTACGGTTCAACCAAATTCAGGTATCTAATAAATCATTTCGCCTAGCTAAATTCCCATGTTCCTTTGCTGCCTCATGACGGTCATGGCAATCCTTGGGGTATCTTGTGGTACGACTAAAATCACATAAAAACGTTCGCCATGTCGTTTCAATTCCCGGGACCTCGCGCTCACAATGCAGCCCGGTCTACGGACAGTCTTCAACACCCGTATTCCTGCTCCTTTTTGTCTTTTGTAGTCTCAATCTCGCGCATCGTCGTTCGTCTCTATAGCGGTCACGTAGCGGTCGTTCTAGTGGGCAGCCTTCGGGGCGTTGGGCAGCTCCTTGAGAGCCTCGGCGATGATGCTGACACCCTGGCGCAGCTGCTCCTCGGTGATGACCATCGGGGGGGCGAAGCGGATAATGTCGCCGTGAGTGGGCTTGGCCTGAAGCAAGCGGATTAGCTATCAACCACCACTGAAAAACACAAGTTGCGAAAAAGGTTCACATACCAGCAGGCCCTTTTCCTTGAGCAGCATGCACAGGTCCCAAGCAGAACGGCCGTTGGTGGCAGACTCGTCAATGACGCAGGCATTGAGAAGACCCTTGCCGCGGACAATCTTGAGGATGGGCGACTTGAGGTCGAGGAGGCCCTGGCGGAAAATCTCACCAAGACGCTGAGCGTTCTCAATCATCTTCTCCTCCTCAATCAGCTCCAGGGCGCGAATGGAAACGGCGCAGCCCAGAGGGTTGCCGCCGTACGTGGAACCGTGTGTGCCAGGCTCGACGACCATCATGACCTCCTTGCTGCCAAGGACTGCGCTGACAGGGTACATGCCACCGGAAATGGCCTTGCCGAGGGTGACCATGTCGGGCTTGATGCCGGCCCATTCGGAGCACAGCATCTTACCGGTGCGGCCAATACCAGTCTGGATTTCGTCGGCAATGAGCAGCACATTGTGCTTGGTGCAGAGCGCCTGCACCTTGGCCAGATAGTCCTCGTCGGGAACCATGACACCAGCCTCGCCCTGGATGGGCTCGATGATGAAAGCGGCAGTGTCCTTGCCGTGGGCATTGAGTACCTCTTCGATATCGGCGACATTGTTGTATCGAATGGCCTTGCCGGTGGAGGGAGACGTAGCGCCAATGTTGGGAATATAAGGACCGTAGTTGTCCTTGGACTCGGGGTCGGTCGAGAGGGTAATGGCAGCCATCTGTTGGCGTGCGTAAGCTTCAAACTGATTCCAGATTCATGGTCAAAAAACACTTACTGTGCGGCCGTGGAAGTTTTCGGCAACGGCAAAGACGAGAGCCTTGCCCTTCTCAACACCCTTGACCTTGTATGCCCATTTGCGGGCAACCTTGACGGCGGTCTCGGTGGCTTCGGCGCCAGTGTTCATAGGCAGCACCATGTCGTATCCAAAGACAGTGCGCACCTTCTCCGCCCACTTGGGGAAGACATCGTTGTGGAAGGCGCGGGAGCTCAGCGTGAGACGCGAAGCCTGCTCGGTGAGAGCCTTGACGAGCTCGGGGTGGCAGTGCCCTTGGTTGACGGCGCTGTAGGCAGATAAAAAGTCCATGTACTGGCGGCCCTCGGGGTCCCAGACATTGATGCCCTGGGCCTTGGCAAAGACGACGGGAAGAGGGTGGTAGTTGTGGGCGGCGTACTCGTTTTCGGCGTCAATGGCCGTCTTGGTGGAGGAAGAGTGGAAGCGGGAGTCGGCCATCTTGAAGGTGTAGAATGTGCAATTGTAAGCCTAGCAGGCGAGGGTATGGATGTTAGTATAAATGAAGTAGGTTTCGCGTTTTTAGAGCGGCAAAAGGAAGCGAATTGGTGTGTTGTGTAAAAAGCTGGCCGGTTTCAGAGCAAAACATTTCCGGCGCCAACGACAAGCTTAAAAATTGCCCCTCTAACCTCGGACACACACCTTGCAGCCAGCGGCCGTTGTGGTGGGGGAGGGGCAATGGGTGTGGTAGTACCAGTAATGCAGCGTGGTAATAAGCAGGACAAAGAGCAGCGCCAAATGAAGAATGACGTCGACTGGCAGCAACATACCTGTGTTTCTTTGTTTCGATCGAATCCGGAGGAAGCTGGCGGGAGACGGAGATTCAGATGCGTGCAGGCAAAAGTTTAGTATGGCAGAGGACTCGAGAACGAGAGATGGGTGGCACGCACGGCAGCCAGGCAGTAGATATACCCGTCTGCCCCCATCCCTGGACCACCTTGTCGCATGTCGCCGTCGTGGGCGCTGTACGAATTTTGCGCCGCCGCTATACCCCTAAGTGCAAGTGTGAGCGCCGTGATGTGGGTTCCATTGGTTTTCATGTTCCAACAAGAAGCGGAGGCCGACATGAGGCCTGGGCCGGACCCAGACGCCTTTGTTTCGAGGCTGGCTGCATGTGTCTTGGTAGGAGCCCTTGGTCTTGCGGACACCAGAGTTGTGCTGTATCCCCATAAAGGGTCGCCGAATCTCATAGGCGTAATCTCGCATCGAACAATGACTTCCCTTGTTGGGCAATTTTCTCGGAGGAGACGGCCGCTACGGAGTCTGTCTTCATCTTCCCCATGGCCTGGCCCCGAACCGACCGTGCTGGCTCATCACTAGCTGCCCGGCCGTGGCCGCTCCACACACACACGGAGTGCTGAAAGTTTTTTTTTTTGCCCCCAAGAAAGAGCCAATCCTCGGGCGACTTGGCATCTGCTCTCGGTGGCCTGCGCCTGGTTTCAGCCCACCATGACAGACAGCGCCGAAGCCAACCGGCGCGGTAGGGCGTGGATTCTGGACATGATCATGTTCATGATGGGTCCGCAAGCCTTGCCGCTCCACCCCTTGCGTCTCTGGGCCGCCGCCGACGTACTGGTATCTGGTTAGGTGTACCGTATCGCACCGCAGCCGTGGCCGGGGGCCGGGGTGACCGGGGCGACCGGTCAGGCGCCCCCTCACGAGACCAGCCAAGAGCCAATTGATGTCGAGGTAATGACCTTCGGCTTACGCCCGCATGAATCGGCATGGGTGGTGATGTCGATGGCTGCGCAATTGCCTTTTTCTTCATTTTGTGTCTCGGTGTGCAAGGATACAGTCGACTGGTCTGTACGCGCGACGACGCCTGGCTTTGCTCTTGATTCTCAGGCAGGTGTCGGATCGTAGTCGAGGGAAATTAGAAGCTCGCCGGGGTCATAGTCGCTAACCGGAATGCCTAATGTAGATCATCCTAGAGAAAGATAATTTTTCTTTTGCCGCAGAATCCTGCTTTGAAAAGTTGAAACCAGCTCATGTAGCTTTGTCGTTGTTAAATTCGGAGCTGCGTTTGCTGCCGGCGGCCTGCCAGCTGCGACAGTGTCGGCAAGCATTTAGCCAGGCGGGGGCATCAAGACCGTCAAACTCCAAAGTTGTTCTCGCCAATCATCTCGCACTATTTTAAGCCGTGACTATGATATCATCCGTCACCCAGCGCGATGATCACGCCAAGTTGAGAATCGCATCTGCAGTGCTTTCACGCATCTGAGATCTCAGATGAGATTGCGCCCCACCACTGCGCGCCCCCTTTCCCGTGATGCGAGGTAATCTTGACAGCAAGCTTCAAGCACTATCCGGTGATATCGGATCATGACACCCGCACGCAAGAAGTCTTAGTATCTAGGTGCTCCATCGTATCCGCCTCACTAGAGACATCTTGGATTTCAGCTTTCAGGTACTGGTCCACCGACCGTGATTGACTCTCAACGCGTCGTCCTCTCGGCCAATCCCTTGGCAAGCATTTATTGGTGAATCAATTCCGGATGTGTCACTTTCTATAAATCCATTTTGCTACGCTCAACACACCATGGCGCCTCCACAATCAGTGAGAAAGTCTCGCATTTCCTTTACCGACGTGCTCCTGGTCCGCCTCGTCAACGCGCTCAGCATCGCCACATTTTTCCAGCCCGACGAGTACTTTCAGTCGCTGGAGCCGGCATGGAACCTCGCATTTGGCCCCGAAAGCGGCGCCTGGCTTACTTGGGTGCGTCCCTGCTCGCTCAGAAAATCACGCCTTCATTACTCTAACCATCGTCTAGGAATGGCACTATCAGCTGCGCTCCTCACTGCATCCCATGCTCTTCGCCATCCCCTACTGGCTCGTCGATCATGTAGCGCGTCTCCTCGAGCCTTTCGGCTTTCCTGCTTCGCTGCGCTCTAGCATGCTCATTGCGGCGCCGGCCATTCTCCAGGGCTTCATCGCCGCGCTGGGCGACTGGTACACCTTTAGGCTCGCTTCCAGCATATACGGCCAGGACAGCCTTAATGCCAATGTAGCAGTGAGTCACAATGGATAAATACGATGCATATTAGCTGCTGATATCTCTTAGCTCATGCTGCAGCTCGTCAGCCCGTGGCAATGGTACTGCGCGTCACGAACCTTTTCCAATTCGCTGGAAGCCACACTCACCACCATGGCGCTCAGCTACTGGCCGTGGCCACTTCTTGGCACGACCACAGTGACAAAGGAGAACCCCAGATCTGTTGATCCGCTCAGCCAGGGCGGCGCCATAAACCGCCTTCGAGCTTGTCTCTGCTTGGCCGCGTTGGCTATTGTGCTGCGGCCAACCAATGTGCTTATATGGATCACCATTGCCGGCCTCACATTGACGCGTCCATCTTTTCGCGGCGCTTCACCACTGCGCATATCTACCATTGCGGTGCTCGCCCGGGAAGCGACTGTATGCGGTTGCTTTGTCCTTGGCCTATCCCTACTCGCCGACCGGACCTACTTTGGTTTCTGGACTTTGCCTGCGCACAACTGGCTCAACTTTAACATCACAAAGTCTCTTGCCGTCTTCTACGGTCAGAATCCATGGCATTACTATATCCTGCAGGGTATTCCGCTGCTCTGCACCACAATATTACCCTTTGTCCTGCCGGCGCTCATAAAACCGCAAAGCAAAGGTACTGCAGAGTTAGAAAACACGCACCGCGCTCTGGCTGCCGCCGTCTTTGTCACCATCACAACACTGTCGCTCATCTCGCACAAAGAGGTGCGCTTCATTTACCCTCTGTTGTCCATATTTTCTGTCCTGGCGGCCCCCCGTGTCACGTCGTTCTTCACGTCAGCTCTCGAGACAGCAACAGCTAAGTCACCAGCTTCCAAGCGGCAGGTCCGCAACAAGGGCTACCTCATGGCCGGCCTTGCCGTCAACGGCTTACTGGCTGGATACCTCTCCTACTTTCACCAGGGCGCCCCCATTCAAGTGCTCTCGTTCCTCAGGCAAGACTTTGAACGTATCCATGCCAGCCCTGCCACCGCAACACGCCCCAATGAAAAGTCGGAGCTGTTCGCCCTCATCTTGATGCCGTGTCACTCCACGCCATGGCGTTCTCATCTAGTGCATCCGGATCTGCATGCGTACGCGCTCACCTGCGATCCGCCGCTGCACACCGACCCCAACACCGTCGAGAGAGCCACATACCGTGACGAGGCGGATCGCTTCTATGACGATCCCGTCGGCTTCTTGAGCCGCGAGCTGTTTTCAGGCATGCCCGCGCCGCCACCAGCCTCTGTTCCCGGTGGTCGCAGCCCAGAGGCTGTGCCCGGCATGCTGAACCCGCCGCGGTACATTGTCGGATTCGAGGGCGTGAAGAGCTATATCGAAGAGTTTCTAAGTACAACACAGGAGGGCAAGGCGATGGGTCTGAAGCTGCAGCCCGTGTGGAGAGGCTTCAACGGCTTGTTCCATGAAGACTGGCGTCGCGCAGGGAATATTGTGGTATGGGACACGGGCGTCTTCCACGATGCTCCCACTGTGCTAGCGGAATAGGATCTTGTACATGGGTATAAAATGTAAAAAGTGTAAATCGGACCATGTAGAGAATGCAATGTTTCCGCCGTCATCGGCCTCCGCATCTCTACTCTGCTTGTCTACTGGAGGCCCCTCGTCTCGGTCATGTCAAGAAATGCATAGACTCCCGCGACCACGCCCAATAACGCGCGCGCGCCATGAATTGCGACGGCCCAGCCACTCTGCCCTGAGTCCACTGAGTTCCAAGCCGCGGCCAGAGTAGAAATGAATAGCCAGAAGATGACGAGAGCATGCCCAGCTTGGGCCACTAAATAAGCAGCATGTTAGCGATTTTCAGCTCCAGGGGCCATCTAGCACGAAGACGAAGACGAGAAAGACTGCGCGACAAAAGTTTTGCTTCTCCTCCTTCTTCTTCTCTGCAACCGGCCAAATGGGAGCCATCAGGACTTGCTTATGGAAGGGCGAAGCTGTAAGAAGAGTCTCCGAGGTTGGAGACTATGCGCAAGAAACGTGACAAGAGCGAGAATGATTGTGTCTGCAACCGGAAAACGTCATTAATTGGAAACTTTGATCCTTTTCCTCCTGCCATGTCAACGAAGAGACGCAAGGCTATTTTACGTACAAGCTATCTTGGCTGTCCAATCCATGGTGAAGTGTTGGTCGCATACCACTGCAGAAGACATGGCGAGGCGAGAGTGGGTAAGAGAGCCGATGTTCAGCAACAAGTGCCAGAAAAGGTCTCGACAGTAAAGAGCTGAAGCTATAGAATCTTGGCGAAATAAACTTGTCAAGTGAACCAAAGGTGTTATCCTGGCAGGGTTGGCAGAAATAGAGCGAAATACTTGGTCGAGGTCCTCGCGGGAGAATAATCTGCGGCAGAGTATAAATATATACAATGATGTTGTTTTTTTTTTCATCTTTTACATCAGAATTAGGTTACGCCTCTCTCTTTTCTTTTTCTTTTCTTCCTTGGTTTTTGTGGCTTCCAGGTGTGCAAAAAGAGGCGTCAAGCCTGCTCAACTTTCCGATGACCAAGAGGAAAGAAACGCTGGTCCGACAGTCAGCATCAGCAGGGACTAGAAACTCCAAGCTATGCTAAAAGGTATTAGTGTACCTACAGCACCTTGTCGATTTGTGTAGCGTATTAGTGTTCCCTTGAGAGGCGTGTGTGTAGGAGAGGGGGGGTCTGTTGGTCTCGATTGCACTAGGAGATCACCCGTCCTTTGTCGCGGTAAAGTCTGCCGCGAAGCTATCCATGATTAGCGCCTCCTTGATAGGCGAAAGGCACAAAAGGGAATATTCCAAGCCCTGGTTGTATATACTGCTAATCCTCGTGTGTCTTCAAAAGAACACCGGTCCCCTTGTTCTCTGCTGCATCCTCCTCCTCGTCATCACTCGCTCAAAACATAGCCCTCTTTCTTTTTTGTTTCTTTTCCAAGCACAACATTCATTTCCAGTCTTTTGTTGTTTCCCAAGAAGGGAAAAGATGAAGCTTGCTCTTACTCTTCCTCTTTACCTCGTGGCCTCTGCTGCGGCCAGCGCCCTCCCCCCCGGCTTCGAGTCCAACGCCACCGCCGCCGTCGCAAGGCGCGCCTCCAATGATTCCAAGTGGCTTCGCCCGCCGGGTGGCGCTCATTCCGCGATTGGGCCCCCGTCCATCCCCGCGATCCTGGACCCCAACGACCTGGCCGTCGTCACGCTCCCTCCGCCCGGCGCGCTCAACCGCACCATCGACATCCTCGTGGGCTCCTCTCCCCGTCAGTTCGGCGGGGCTCCCATCCTCAGCCCCCCGCACGGCAGCACGTTTGCCTTCATCCACCGCACCGTCCGCGTCGTGCCGCGCGTCCCGGGCCTGCGCGGCCGGACCACCATCTCCTGCTACGCCCAGGCCGTCCTCGACAAGTCGCACTGCAGGCTCTGGGACCCCAATTGCATCTGCACCGTCGGGCCCTTTCGCCATATCAGCCAACGCGCGTTTCAGTGCATGAAACGAAAAGGACTTCTAGACAAAGGTGAGCTATTCTGTCCAACTGTCTTGCCCCGCTTGCATGCTTTTACTTCTCTTCCGATCTGTGTCACATCTTGTGCAAGTTGGAGAAGAAGAAGAAGAAGCAGAAGTGAGGGTTGACTGACCAGTTAATGTTTTGTATCGCTAACATTGAAACACTAGATATTGACGTGGCTCGCTATGCTTTTGACGAACTATGCAAGTAAGCTCACAGTGCAGAAAAGAATCATATACATACCAGACACCAACCCCGGCTGGGTTTCACGCAAAGGCTTTAATTGGCTCGGGCGTGGCGCAAGACGCGGCGTTGCCCACCTGCTTACAAGATTGCGATGGGATGGGATGATGAGATGATGCAGGAGTTGGACGACAATGAATTTGTTTCGAAGGTGCGATTGTATTTCTGAATACCGGAGCTATAAACCGATTTTTCTACATTAGGCTAGTGTCAAATAAAAGAGGTCCTGTAAAAAGACTACATCTCCCTTGCCGTTGTTGGAGCATAGACTGTCCAGCCATCTGAGACTGAGCCGCGCTGACATGTAACAGTGTGAGTATAAGAAGTCATGGACGTTTCTCTTGGTCAAGAACTCGAGAAGATGTCAGTCAGAAACCTTGCGACGCCATTGCTGCTCGACCCCAGATCTTCCCATCTCAGTCCTACTTACCTCGCAGTCGCAGGGAAAACCATAGGCTCGCCCATTGTATCCATCACTCACCTCCCAATGCCGCAAAATCATGTAATTCAGCTTTTTTATTGACATGTTGTTTATGTATAGATTCTCTCTCTATGACAAAAGAAAAAAAGACAAAAAAAAAACTGTTCGCATTCGAGTGCCTACACCCATCCGTTTTTCCATTTAAAATACAAGGTGTTTCAACAGAGGGTTTTCCCTTTCGCTCCCCGAATACAGTTGTGTCAATGGCCGGATTGCCACCTTGAGCAGCGTCGCCAAAATGCTCCCTCGCCCGTTGTCCCCCAAATCCATGCGCAAAAGAAATGACTCAATTTACGCGCCGAGAGCCATTTGCTTCTTAATCTCGGCAATGGCCTTGCCGGGGTTGAGACCCTTGGGGCAAGCCTTTGTGCAGTTGAGAATGGTGTGGCATCGGTACAGGCTCATGTTGTTCTCGAGGTTGGCCTGGCGCTGGGCGGTGCGCTCGTCGCGCGAGTCGGCGAGCCAGCGGTACGACTGGAGCAGGATGGCAGGGCCGAGGTACTCCTCCGAGTTCCACCAGTATGAAGGACACGAGGTCGAGCAGCACGCGCAGAGAATGCACTCGTACAGGCCGTCCAGCTTCTTGCGGTCCTCCTTGCTCTGGCGGTATTCCTTGCCCTGTTTTCGCGTGTTAGTAATGCGGAATTGCTCCTAGAACGCCTGCTTGCGACTCAGAACAACGTACATCGGGAGAGGGAGTATCGCGCTGCAGATAAGGCTTGATGGACTTGTATTGCTTGTAAAAGTGCGTCAGGTCAGGGACAAGGTCCTTGACGACGTAGGTGTGGGGAAGAGGGTAGATCTTGACGTCGGCGGGCGATTCATCAGGAATTTTGCCTAGTATAGATGTTAGCAATGTACTCGACACGATTTGGCCGTCAATTGACTCGAGTATCGCGATGATTGCTCGGGCCGTCAAGTTCGGCACGTGAAAGTAAGCGTCATACAGAGGCAGGCCAGGGTGTTTTGGCCATTGATGTTCATGGCGCAGGAGCCGCAGATACCCTCGCGGCAACTTCTGCGGAACGTCAGGGTCGGGTCGATCTCGTTCTTGATGCGGATGATGGCGTCGAGCATCATGGGGCCGGTCTTGTTGAGGTCAATGGTGTAGCTCTGCAGGCGCGGCTTCTCGGTGGGCGTGTCGGGGTTCCAGCGGTAGATCTGGAACGTCTTGAGGCGCGGCTTCTGCTCCTCGACCTCGCTGACGGAGGCCATGGAGCGCGAAAAGGCAAAGCTGGGGCGAATGGCCGCCGTCCTCGCGGTACCGAGGACTCGCGTCGAGTGGCGAAGAGCTGCCATTTTTTTGGCTTGTCTGTAGCGGATGGAAGGGACCAAGAGGCAGAGCACTGAGAGGTCGGGTGGGAGGATTGCAGACAACTGAGATGGCAGGGCCTGCTCAGATGGGATTGAATTGGCCTTTTGCGCGCTGGGCAAGTTGTCTCCTCGAGAATGTTTGTCGGTATGAGTGGCGGGAGGTGTCAAGAGACGGTTCGCTGGCATCCCTCGGCTATTACGCCCCCAGGCTTGTGCTGTTTGGCGAGCCTGGCCAATCAGCAGACGCTTATTGTAAATTTGGGGCTCCGCAGATTTCAGTCACGTGTACTGGCGAAAGCTCCATTCGGATGTACTCGGGTGATGTGGTGGGCGGAAGAAAGTTGATCCACTCAAGAAGCCGGGCTAAGAAGCCGGTGAGAAGCCGGAGCTCGGGCATGATACCGGTTGCCGTCCGAGTTCCATTATTACACTCTTCAATGATGTCAACCAATGATGTCAACCAAGCAGAGAATGAAGAACTAACACATCGGGAAAGTATCGGGGAAAATCGAACATGTTTGCTCAATGTTTTTTTGAATTCAAGCAAAACTCAGCTTCTACACTACCTTTGCGACAATTCTTCAGATGCATTCTCTCAAGCAACCTGAAGGTACAGAGCACATATAACGAAGAATGTCTCCCGCATGCGTCATGCGGTGACTTTGAAGAAGGATAAGACATGAGAGTGAACATCATAATCAATTTAAAAGAAAATGGTGATTGAATTTCCTATACTCCTCAACTCGCCTCCAACAACAGGGGTGGCCGCGTGCATCAGTAGCCCCCCCCATCCGACCGTCGCCCGTCGGAACCCAACAAACAACAGTCAATACATAATTTCCAGCAGAGGCCTCCATATAGCGAGAAATAAAAGGACAAGGAAACTAATATAGCCTTCCACCTGTGCCAAATCTTTGCAACAGCCTCCTACCAAGAACCTGACAAATAACACCAGCGTCCCATAGATTTCATTTTCGTTCAACGTCTCCATGCATATACTTTCATCATCCGCAGATTGTTTTCTTTTAGGTGTACTTGCCCTTGATTCCGGTATAATTAGTCGGTTTCGTGATGAAACCACTGGACAAGCGGAAATTCGGGAAGCGAGACGATACATTATGAACAAATAGACTGGTCCCGCCGCTCGGATTACAAGCCAAAAGATGGTTGTAAAAGGCAAAAGATCGAAAGAAAGCTCGTGTAAAAAAAAAGGAAGCCTTCGCCACAAAACAAAAAAAGACACATTCAACAGGCCAGTCAGAGAATAGGGGAGTCCGAGGCCATCGTGTGACGACAGACTCCGTATTGTCTGCCCGGCTGGGTATATAATTGTTCGTCATATAGTCACCTTTGCTCGAGTAACAAGCTCTGAGGAGCACAAGAATTTATACATTCTTGGAAGTAGATTCGACAGGAGCAGGAGAAGCATTCTCAATATTGATGGCGTGCACCTCAGAGTGTTGAGGCTCGATAGTCGTGTCTTTGACAGACATGGGTTCGATAGACTTGGGCTCGGGCTCAACATGCGCTGGCCGGACAGCGTGAACAGCGGGAGCAGCCTCGGTTTGCGTGATATGTTCCTTGACTTGGGCCACCTCGAGCTCTGTATTAGCTGCTTCCGTAACTGGAGCCTCAGTCGAACTGATTTGGAGCACAGTCGCAGCAGCTTCTGCAGCCGGGTCTTCCTTGATCATTTCGACAGGTTGATGTGTTTGGTCAGTAGCAGTCTGGGCAGGTGATGCCGTCGTTGTGAGAGTCGTGCTTGGCGCAGGCGTCACGATGGCGGCGGTCGGGTGTTGAGCAGCTGAGGCCTCTTCTTTCTCTGGTATTGTCTCCGTCTTGAGCAATTCGTTGGAAGGCTCGTCACGCTTCATGTCAAGGCTTTGGCCACGGCCCAGGATAGCAGCGCTGATGCCCTGGCGTTCACCAGCCGGGGGAGGGGACTTGTTACGCTTATGGTCGGCGTTTTCTTTGGCCTCGCGGTATTTGTTCTTGATCCAGCCAATGGGACCCTTGGCGTCGCTCTCTTTGCTGTCGTACGACTCGGCGAATGCAGTTTCTGAGCCATCGGCCTGAAAACTCTTGCGTGCTCTACTAGAGCTGGCGAAGGAGGTTGTGCTCGTCTCCGCATTCTGGTTGAGTCCCAGGTTGAACTGAGGAGGGACTTCGCCATTGCCATCGTCCTTTTTACTGCCCAGCGAAAGCCACCTCTTCTTCCTCTCCTTGCCCGGGCTTGAAAGGACACCAGCTGCGCGGTCGTCCGAGGCGTGCTCAGGGTCTGATAGGCCGTTGGCAGAGTCGACAGGCGACTCCAACATTTCGATGGGGGTTTCGGCAAGTTTGGTCCCTTTCGGAGAGGTCGCGTCGACGGTGTTAATTGTCGATTGAACTGGCTGAGCAGCTGGTGATGATGTGATATCCGTCTTCTGAGTAGCAGTTGGCGTCACTATCGTCTCAGACAAGGGTGGTACATTGTCAAGAGGATTGGACATCTCGACATTAGGCGACGCAGCGTTAGACTGAGGAAGAGAGTTGCTCGAGCTATGTGCGCTCAGATTTACAGTGCCAGGCGTTCTCTTTTTCCGCAGCTTGTTTGGTTGTCGTTTGTCAGTGCCTTCCGTTGAAGTCCTCTGGAAGAGGTTTGAAACGCTGCGCTCTCTTGGTTCTTTGGCCTGTGTGGGGGCGTCAGGTGAATTCTCCAGGAGCCTGTCCTGGCTATTTCCTGATGAGGCTTTGGTGGTAGAATCGGGGGCCGCAAGAGGGGTGGAGGGCCCAGAGGTCATAGGAGCCTCTGAGAGTCGCGCCGGGGTCAATGGCTGAACGGAACTGGAAACACCTTTGTCGACTTTGGCGAATTTTCTACCGCCGACAGCAGGAGACTTCTTGGATGGGACGGTATTACTCCTGCTCAGACCGCCCACTGGAGAGCCTGTGGCGGGTGGCGGAGGTGTGGGCGTAATTGATTCGTCTTTTTTGGAGTTCTTTGATGAGACGGAGCGATTCCTTCGAAGCTTGCCGTCTCTACGCACACTTTCGGCGCCAGCGCTGGCGCTGGATGCAGTTCGATTCAACTGCGTGGGTGTAGCTGTACTGGGGGTAAGTGGGCCACTGGGAGTGCCGGACTGTACCTCCTTGACGGTGTTTTCGTCGGCCGCAGTGCCTTGCATGCCGATTAAGAAGTGATCTTGGTTTTCGATGAGGAAAATAATGACGCATTGGTTGAGCCGATATTCTTCTGGAGCCATTGCATGCTGTGGATGCGAAAGCATACCAGGCTGGAAAATGGCCGCTAGGTTCTGCGACGTCATGCGGTTCTCTTCTGACTTGGCAGCAAAGACGGCGAGCAGGTCGAGAATGTAGAGCAGAAGCTGTCGGTTGAGCGGGGGAAGCTCAGTGATGAGTCGTTGGTATGTGTGAATAGCAGCCGTTTCGTCGAAATCGGGAACGAACTGGGGGCCTTCGGCGTCACCTGCAACATGCTTGGTAGCACCTCGCAGAGGATCGCGGAACTTTTCATACAGATCTAAAGGAACGACGGGCTCTGGCAGATCGTTGAGGTAGCGTCGGAGGACATTGGCAGCGTCGTGTACCGTGTATCCGTCCCAAACGAGGCCCTTGCCGTATCGATCGGGGGAGTCGAAGACGCTTTTGAGTTCTTTGATGCGCTTTTCGGAGCCACTGAGGCGGAAAATACCTTCGACACCAGTGGCTGAAGAAGCAGATTAGCAAGAAAAGTGACGGACATGGGAGCTTGGGATGCGCACCTTTTTCTTTCAAAAATACGCCGCATTTAGCGACGACAATGGGCACATAGCCATAAATGTAGCTCTGGCCCTGTTCATCGATCAGGGATATGGCGACGTTTGCATAGGTTATACTTTGTCGCAGCGGGACACCGAAGATGCCTGGAGCTCGAGTCTCTGTAGAGCAGTCAGCGAGGGCGCAACGACGGCTAGAATACAGAAAATGCGACAGCGTGACAGGGCGTCGACGCAACATTGAGTGGTTTGTCGACCAGACTGGCGGCCGGCAGAGACGCGCAGTGGCCCACGAAACAGTCCGGCAGCTGCGGATGCTCCTAGAGACAGCCGGAGGCAACGAAGAAGGCTCGGCTGTCCCGCAGGCCGAAGATTGTGGAATCCAGCGGTCGCCACGGCGGGCGGCACAGGGTGCGTAGCACCAATCGCAGGTGAAGGACTCGGGAAGCTGTGCGGGCGAGGGAATTAAACGGGTGAGTTCGTACCATGCTGTTCCTGATTTTTGGAGGGCAGGATGAAGCCTTTCCACCATGACTTAAGATCGCGCTTGTTGGGCGGCGACGAGGGCTGGAAAGCCGCGGGCGCTTGGGAGGCGGCCTGCTTGGGAGTCGGAGTAGCAGAGGCCATTGTATGGATGTTTCGAAGGAGCGACCGTGAGGAAGTGAGTGTCGAGAGGTTGCTGCTCGGGGCGGGAGAGCCGCCAGAAGCGTCGCGGTAAAACAGCGCGCAACTTGACGAGGCCGGCTCTGGCGGGAGGGCGAATGCGCGGTCCAGTAATACTGCAAATAAGTGCTGCAACTCGTGAGAAAGTCGGGGCGGAGCAAAAAACAACAATGAATAAAGTGGCGGGATGCGCTCGTCGTGGAGTTGTCGTACGGGCTGATGATAGAGGCAGATGAATGGAGGACCAAGCTAAGCGGCGGTGTTGCGACTGCTGAGTTGCTAGCGGGTGTGCCGTGGCGATGGCGAGAGGCGAGCGTGGAAGCGAGTATCGAAGAAGCCTAGGTTGGTTGAGCGAGCGAAGGAAGGCAGCGCTTCGAGGAGGGGAGGGCGCGCGATAGCTACGATACTGTGTGCAAGGGAGGCGCGGGCGTGAATGAGGGAGAGAATCGTGGGTGCTGGGGTTGGCCGTGGCGGGGAGGATGGGATATGCGTGTTGGAGGCGAGGGCACAAGGCAGGGCAGGCGACTCTGCAGAGAAGGATGTGAAGAACATGGAAGGGAAGGAAGAAAGGCGGCGAGGCGGAGGTAGCTCGCCTGACAGCGGGCGGACTGGACGGATTACAGTGCCTGCCTGCCTAATACATTTAGCGTGCCTAAAACCTCCCTAGGGGCCTAAATGTAGGTACCTACCTTACCTAGGTACCTACCTAAGGTAGGTAGGTACTGCTGCTGGCTTGGCCTGCCATCTGTGCCTGCTGCCACTGCCAGCCTGTTAATCCTGCACCAGCGAGCGAGCGCGCCAGCATGCAAGGCTGCGTGGGCACAGTTTTCTGGAGTGCCTCCTACCTCATTACGGAGTGGCGTACGGAGTACATGAGTACCTGACTGGTGACTGGCAACTGGGTACGTACTCGAGCCAAACCAAGGTACATGTGTCGTGCTAACACTGCGCTGCCTTGGTGCGCTCATCATCATGAGCAAGCGCCAACAGGTTATGGCGCCGGCCCTGCGTGCCTGGGCACAGAGTTCGACCGGCAAAGGTGACAAGGGCGCTTGGACAAACATTCGCAAGCCCCAGGCCCCAGGCCCCAGGTACCTGGACTGGGAGCACTTGCGGTAGGTATTTCCGTAGGCCGGCACTACAAGTGCTTTGTGCGTCACCTCGATTGCTGCGCTGTCCTCGGTCCTACCAAGTCGCCAACAAACGGACTACATGATGATAATGAATGTCCCATGGCGGGGTCTGGCCTTTAGTTACCTTTGACTGATCAAGCCAGACCCAATCCCTGACCATCTATGTGCTCACCCAAACCTATCTAGGTGTCTCGTTGGGCTGCAATGTACCAGTACGAACCTGTTCCTTCCCCTGCAACTGCGGTCTATCTGCGGCCTTGCTAATAATAATATCAAGGCACGGCACTAACCTTGCTCCTCATCATCACTACACCGCAACCTGGGTCGACTTTAAAATTAGCACAACCGCCCGGAGTGAACCCTGTCGCCCTCAGAATTCCATGTCCGAGGTGCAGGGCTACCAGTACGCGTACGAGACGGGCGCGACACCAGGCTGCACCATCAAACGGCAGCTTCACCAAGAGACTGACAGACTGCAGCCGTCATCAAACTCAGACCAGGCACAAGCTTTTTCTTTCTGCTCGAGCAAAAGGACGCCGCAACAAGTCTGCAGGTCTACCAGTACAGATAATAGACCCTGCGCCGCGTCCGTCCTTGGTCACAAAGACTCTGCGCCGTGGCAGCCAAAGTTTCAGCCCAGCGCCGGTGTGGCTTGTTGGCGGCACGCGCCGTGGGCTAGATATCTGTCCTGTCGTGGCTCTCCTTTGGGGTGTCGCCTAACTATGTGCCCTCTTTTAGATACCGCGTCTCTACTCCATGGATCAGTACATGCTGTGGCGTCTGGCGTCCCAGTGTTCACAATCATCATCTCATGCCCACCCGTTCGCCCCTGGCTTTTAGCATGTTTCTGATATGCCGGCATGCTCCTCGTTCAATCAGTACGCTAGAGCGAAAATTGACAAGCAGACACAGAAGCCAAGGGACGATCAGCGTTGCTGATATTGTTCGCTAGCAGGGAACAGAATCAAACACCCACCCACCGTCACCTCCGCCCCACCAACATGACGATGCAGCATCTCGATTCTTGCCTTCCCAAGGCGGCGTTCCGGCACTTTCCTCCAGCCGCCATCGCGAAGGAAAGCTCACAAAACTCCAATGGCCATCCAGACTCGGGCAGGACCCAGGGGCTAGGCCCAGTGCCAGTCTTCCCCGGCTGCTGCGCATTAGCAGCGCGGGCGCAGCACTGACAGCCCAGAGACCAAAAGAGCCCCGTTCGGTTGCCAACCGCACAAGCTACTACCAAAATTGTAACAGTGGGTAGCCTTGGGTTGCGCCACCGGCTTCGTATTAACGCCGCCCGGGGTGACATGCATCACGCCCCCAATTTCAGTAGCCCTACGAAGCACCGCGGTCCCAAAGTGGCAACAGCAAAGAGAATCCTGGTCCTGGCAGAAATTTCAACAGAAAACAGCACTGACGAGTCCTGATTCGCGTCTCGCAACTTGCACGAGTTTGCAACTGTTACATTGGCACCTGTGACAACATGGAAGATAAGGAATACTCGCTCCAGGCGTGTTTCAGCACGCTGCTAACTGCATGCTGGAGCTCGTCTTTATCGTCATTCTTTACAGAGCCTAGACTTGCTTCTAAAAATAACAAAACACGAAGAAAAATACTTAAGCGACCAAATTGGACCACAGTCTAATAAACTAAAGTCGACTCTTTCCGCACTTGGCAATGACTGTGGAAAAAAATGGAAAAAACTGCCAAACGGACCCGACGGCCGTCTTTCGTCCCCAGTTAATATCCTTGGTGCGACCCGTGGCCAAGGATTACTCCCGTCGTAATACCCACGGTCGCCCTCTTGTTGTCCCGCTCGACCGCATCCGGCTCAATAGAAATTGCGTTTTTTCTGGAGGTCGTTCTTTTCTCACCTTCAACCAATCTCCAAGTGCATTGTACAGGTTTCCACAAGTGCGCTTACTCTGTACTGACCATTATCTCGCTCACCCAGCGTGGCAGCCAACGATCTGACAGCCGCCGCCCATGCACAAGAGCCAGGCAGTCAGGTTACATGTTGTCCGGTGCCGCCAGATTAACTATGTGATATCGCAGATCGAGTTTTCCATAATTCCCCACCCCCGTGTCCTCGCGACTCACACACTTGGCGTGACCTGACGTGACATCCCGTTCAATCAGATGCGTGGTGCTAGCGCACACCTCAGAGTTACTACCCTACACTTGCTCATGGCACTCCAGGCGGAGAGGACAGTGTTATATCGGTAACGACAGTATTGTATAAGTAATGATAGTCTTTATCGAGTAATGATAGTCCTATTCCTTCCCGAAAATATTACCTTGCCTTCGATGACCACCTCGAGTCGCGTCTGTCTTGCCCGTTGCTGTGTGGCGACACTTCATCACATGGTGTTGAATGCCCTCCGCGACAAAATTAAGACGTTGCGAAACCCGTCTTGAGAGAGCTGACGATGACATCACCATTGTTAAAAGCCGCTTCAGAGCCTACGAAAAGCATCACGCGTTAGCTAGCATCGAACAAAAAGTTTGGGGTACATTGTAGTGACTGACCGGCAGCCTTTTGGTCGCGCACGCAGTTTCTAATGACAAAGTCGACGGCATGCGCAACAGCCGAGCTTGAAAATTACAGCACGTTAGCATAAAAGACGTTGGCTCCCAGGGACATGGCAGACGACAAGAAAAAAGAAACATACCAGCGCGTCGTCTGCACGACGCCGGTAATGGACAGCCCGTTGACGTCGGCCTGGCCGGCGATGCAGTATCGAATCTTTCTCATGTCGCCGGGGACGGTGCAGGCCTGCGAACCAATGGCGTTCAAGTAGTTGAGGCAGGCCTGGAGATCGCCCACGGCGACATAGGCAGCAGGGTCGCTGTCACATTTGGCGACAAAGTTGGCGGCGAGGGCATCCCGCGCGTCGACTTCTTTTGTTATTATACCAGACTTGGTCAGCAGTTGTTACTCGGATGATGCAAGGGTGTGCGCCAAAGAGAGAAGAAAGAAGAGAGAAAAAAAACGCACTGGGAGATGTAGGCTCCATCTTGTAGAGCATCTCAGATGTCAGGCCCATAGACTCGAGGCTCGGCAGTCCTGGTCCGGGAATGACCGTAGGGTACTGCATCGTGCCGGCCAGAGCGGCGGGAACAAGAGGGAGAGCAGCGAGGAGAATGTTGGCAAACATTGTTTTTTTAAATGTTGGTGGGTTTGGTTTGAAAAGATGTCCAAGTAGGTAGGGTGTGCTGAGTTGTGAGGCTGTTGTGAACTGGCTGATGATACAGAAAGAGGGCAAGGAAGACGGGACAAGAGCTCATACTTATACAAACTCCAAGAAGCAATCTCGGCAGTTCAATGTCCCAGACGGCAACAAAAGTCCATTGCTCGGCAGACGTGGCAAAGGACAACTGGCTCTCTCAGTTAAAAAAAAACGCATGTTTCAACGACCTGCACAGATGGAACTTTGCTCAGCCTCTCGCCCAAGGGCCGGTTTGGCTCCCAAGTGCTCCGGCATACCTCGGCGAGTGAGGGGAGAATCTGCGACTCTGCAACTCTGCAACTCTGCAGCTCCTCGCTCGAGACGGCCTTTGCGACGGAATGATTCCGTCCGTCGGCAAGACGAATTCTCAAGCAGCCTTTTCTGCTGTGCCGACCTTGAACATACTGTCTCGGATAGGAAACCTCCCAAAAGCATCATTCAGCCAGCATGGTTTGTGATATATGCGCGTTCTTGCTTCGAACTTGGGACGACACGCACGCTGAAGATGCACGAGCTTCTGACTATCGACTGCATCTTTTTTTTCTTTGTCTTAGACACAAGAAAAGAAACCTCATTAATACCTCGAGGCCAAATATGAGGTAGTTTGAGTGTTGCTGCCGGCAATGGAGCGTGGCCGGCCCGGCGGCCGCCTGGCTTTGAGACTTGCATGGCCACCCGCGTCCGGCGCGGGGAAGTATGGGCGCTGCGGCAGTCCATGTCGGTCGAGAGCGATACGGCAGACGCAGAGGTCTCAAGTGGCATCAATATATGATGTCTCAAGTATATGCCGACGACTCAATCTCTCCACGGCAGACGTTCAGCCCGAGTCACTCCCAAAGGGGCGATTTGTCAAGGTAGAAGAGGGCAGCATTGGTGTTGGCAAAGCACGGCTCTTCATTGCAGGCAACGGCAAAAGTCTCGTAAAGTACTGTGCAGAGCTCGTCAAGCTCTTGAGTCAATACAAGCTTGCAAGTCGAAGTCTTGACCTCCTCTTCCCTCCGTCTCTTCTCATGACTCTATTGCCCGCGCCAGCGACCAGTGTCCGGTAATGATACCGGACGCGTAGTCTATCACCTATCTAATTCAAATCTCGAGTTTCAGTCTACTGTATCGGATTTCTCCTCTAAAGTCGCAAAGTACCTGAGAAAGCATAGACATAAGGTGGAACCCACAACTTTCCCGATAATTATGTCGCCGCCAACTTGAGAGGTATCGATGCCCAGATCCTGACCTTTGTAGCCCCTTTGGCGTCCGCGAGGTCTCGCACAATATGGACTGCAAGGGCCTCACTGCCTACTATTACTACCTGGAGAGATTCGGCAAGCGACAAAGGATGATTGAGCTTTGCACTTCTGCTACGTGGCTGATATCCTTGACACTGGCGGTCCTGCCAACTTACACGGCGCCTCGTCGCCTGATATGGACCTTGACCAGAACCACAACGCGCCATGATGCGGCGTCTTACGTTCACTAACACTACCACAGCGCAGTGCGTAATCAGATTCACAGCTGTCTGTTATAATGTTACAGCTAACTCAGGTCTGGTGCAACTCACCAGGCTCGGAACAATGTGCTCGGAGGATCCATGGAGCTCCGGCCGAGAGGCTCCATATCCTCCCCACATGCGCTCCGGAATTTCCGCGAATCCTCCGGGTGACCTCCACGGAGCCTGCAATTGATACTGCAATTCAGGTTCTATAAATGTTGTATATACAGCACAAGAGTCGTGCAGTATCACATAATGTATCTTCCCATACTTTTGCGATTACCTTCACCCAGAGTGTAAAGTAGTCAACAGATTCTCTGACTATGGGCCAAATCCAAACTCTTTCTGCTTCCGATGGCTCTGAACACACGTCAGTCAAACATTTTTTTTTAACAAGCCGTCATTCCTACGGATCGTACTGACAAAGAATTAGACTCCGAGCATGGCTGACGGTAATGGGAGCCTTTTGCACCTTCTTCTGCAGTGTTGGGTTCCTCAATGCATTTGGTGTTTTCCAGGCCTACTACGAATCACACCAACTTAGTAACCACTCTAGCTTCGAAATTTCATGGATCGGTTCCTTTTCTACTTTTGCTCTCTTTTCTGGTGCTCCCATCGCCGGCATTTTAGTTGATCGTGCCGGTCCGACGGTAAGCGAACACTTCTGCCCACTGTTCCCCCCCAAAGACCGATACACGGACGACTAATGGAGATTGACATTAGATGCTTCTCATATCCGGCGGCCTGGCAATGCTTCTGGCCGTCTTCATGACCTCGCTCTGCCAGCAATATTATCAATTCTTTCTCGCGCAGGCTGTGCTTCTAGGCGCCAGCATGTCTTGCCTCTTCTGCCCAGCGATCGCGACGGTCTCTCGATATTTCCACAAAAATAAAGGCCTAGCCATGGGGGTGACGGTCGGCGGATCGTCCGCTGGAGGCGTAATCTGGCCAATTGTGCTCAACGAGCTCCTCAACAACAATGGTGTGAGCTTTGGCTGGACGATCCGTATCGTCGGATTCATCATGCTTCCACTCCTCGTCCTCGCAGTCTTGACCGTCATCCCGCCGGCGAAGGCATCCATCGATGATCACCATCACTCTATCTCTATACTGACCGGGGAAGAAGAAAGGAGTAAAACAGGTGATGAGAATGAAAGTCGCAAGACTCTCCAGGAGACAGGCAAAACACACAAACAGGGCCTCGTGTCGCTTCTGAAAGATACCACGTTTCTGGTGCTCTGTTCCGGCCTTGCCATTTCTTACCTGGGCATGTTCAGTCCATTCTTTTATGCAACTTCCTACGCGCAACATTCGGGCCATTCCACCAGTTTCGCGTTTTACTTGGTCTCCATTGTCAATGCCGCATCCCTTTTTGGCCGCATCCTGCCCGGTGTCCTGGCAGATCGATATGGGCATTTCAACATTTGCGGTGCGGCAGCTCTGCTATCTGGAGCCACTGCGTTGTGTTGGACTGCCGCAAAGAGCCCCGGGGCCCTTGTTGTATGGTGCCTAGCATATGGACTTACGTCCGGGGTACGCATTCTCCCCCCCAAGCCTAAAGCTTCGAGTCTGCTAATCCTAGCCCGCAGGCTATCATGAGTCTCCAGTCAGCTTGTGCAGCTCAGCTGGCACCCCACGAGCTGCACGGCTCGGCAGTAGGATTTCTCATGGGATCAGTGGCTTTAACGTAAGTTTCCATACTGTTCGCCATGTCTTTCAGCCTTTTCGATAGTCTCATTGCTAAAATTTCTTCTTTCATAAACCCACAGAGCTTTGTTTGGTACCCCCATTAGTGGCCAGTTGGTCGGCTCTTACGGATATTTTGCACTGTCAATGTATGCTGGGTCATGCCTTGTTGTGGGTGGGTTGCTCATCTTTGTAGCACGATTCAAGATGGAGAAGAGAGTATTCGCACGGCAATGAGTTTCCTTCGCTCTACTCGCGGAAAGGCCCTAGCAAGCTACATGTTCAGCCGCGCATCTTTTCTCTTCTCCCAACTCGTCTGTGCGTCTTCTCGCGATAATGAGGAGCTGTCGTGATCGAGTTTTGCCGGCATAAAGCTCCAAAAGAATTTAATCGCAGGAAGCAAATCTTGAGAAAATGACATTGTCTGCCACACAACGAACAACTTCCACTTGATCAACTTCAACCATAGAGTCTAGATAGTGATGACCCAAGAATCAAATCGAGCCCCATAACTTTCTGTGTAGGGAGCGCTCTCTTTTGCTGTTCTTCTGTGTCGGTCAGACCTGTTTGAGCGGAAAGGTTGACTTTGGATTGAGCTAGGGAAGTGTATCTCTGTCGACTTCTGTGGCCGCCCAATTGCCGTGTTGCTCATGGAAGGTGTATCTGTATCTTCTACGCATCCAGAGACTAAATGCTTGACTCTTGCCAGTGTGAAATTAAAACTGGAACACAAAGGCAACGCACACTCCTCCGAGAATGTCTTCTGTTTGTCGCAGCCAGGCGCCCTCTGCAAACAAGAACCCTCTCATTCATCCATAAAACACAGCCCCGCCAGCATCCCTCATTTGATGAGTATCCAAATCATCGAAAAGAGGACCCCAGGACGAACCATCGGCATTTTGGCTCAAATCGACGTATTGTTGCATCATGGCATCAAAGTCCCAGTCGTTGACATTTGGTTCTTGTTCTTGCTCTGTTCCAGCCGCCGGGTGCTGGTCAGCACCACTGGCACTCGTTGATGTATATTGGCCGAGGGTGTCGAGCAAAGGCCTGGGGAGCTCGCTTGACGAATTTGGAGTCGCTTGACAAATCCTATCATCAGCAGGTGGAAATACCACCGCGGCAGGCACAACTGATGACTGGCACTGCTGTAGCCTTTCTTTGTGTTTCTGTAGAATTTCCATGAGTGGGTTGGCCAATTTCGCGGCCATGGGGGAGTCTTGTTTCAAGCTGTCAAGCATCCTGCATGCGCGAGTAACTTCAACTTGCCGCTGCTTCTCAAGGCCTTCCACCTTGTTGGAGCAGAGGTCCATCACCAGCACGACAGCGGCCATGAAGACGTGGTGCACCACTGTTGCAAGCCTGGCGGGGATCAACTCGAGGTCGTCCTTTTTTTCCTCCAACTTGTAGCAAATCTGCAGAACGGCGCGGGAGGAGGCGAAGCAAGCATTTCTGGAAAATGCATATTTGGGATCGGTGAACCCCGCTACCACGAAAGGCTGGTGAAGCCTGCTGCGTCTGGTATAGATCCCAAGATGAACCAGGCAGCGCTGGAGGGTAAGTTGGGGCGCGGTATACGCGGGTTCGCTGCTCTGGTCTAGCTGAAAACAGGCTGGCAGACTTTCAATCAACTTCTCGAATTTGCCATCCAAAAAGATGACATGCTGGTAGTTTGCATTCTCGATCATATCGAAGGGGGCAAGAGAGTCAACCACCGCGCGACATATTTCTGCTAGACGGACACGCTGAAGGAAGTAAGAAGTAGGTAGCAGTGAGTTATTTTGAACCTCTTGATCACGATCCTCGAAATATTGCGGCTGATTCACATGCATATGTGATGGCTGAATAGAGTAGGTGCCCTCCTGTGGGCCGGGAGTGAATGCAAGTAACCTTTGTCGCGCTTTAGCGTCGGTAGAAAGACTGACTCGAAACGAATGCGTCTTACCAGTCTGTGGCAGCAATATGCCACCATAGCCTTCTCTTTGCGTCCACTTCAATCTGACTTGGGGGTGGATCGGTTTCTCCGCTTCTTCGGGGACTGTCAGTCTTGTGTAATGAGAGATCCCGAGCCATCATGATAATGTTACTATGAAGTGATCGGAACATAGATGAGAATCCTTGAGAATTGTAGACGACATAAGAAATGACGATTGTGGCCTGCAGATCTTCAATCGAGGCAGCAGTAGATCGTCTCGAGCACTCCAGAATATCCAGCGCTGCATTGCTCCAGATCAAGGACATAGAGGCAGCTTCCTTTGCAGATAAGAAAATCAAACACTTGCTTCTTTGTGGCCTCCACAAATGGCTGGCACTGGCAAGTATGCTCAGCAGTAGTGCGACGTCTGCCACCTTGCCTGGAGCCGGGATATCCGGACACGCATACACGGCGTCTACCACGCGCTGCAGGGAATGCGGCTGGAAGACGGGATGGAGATATTGGACATTCTCCAGAAAGTATTGGCTCAGTAAGATCGCCTCATCTCGGGTGGGTAGCTGAACACTGACTAGCCGAGCTGCTACCTCATTCCGCGTCGCTGACGCAATCTCCAGTAGCAGGCTTATAGGTTCAACTCGGAAAGGTAAGTCGGCTGCATGGGTCATGGACTAGCAACCAGATCAGGAGCAGAGTTAGCGCAGTAATCATCAGCTGGCTGAGAAGCTTGTAAAGAATCTTACAAGTGGGATCTCTAGCGTGCCAATGTTTTCCAGGCGTCTAGATGTTACTTCATGCTCCTCGCTGAAAGCGAACTCCGGCATAGCTGTGGCAGCCTGTGGCCGATTGATGCATGGTTCCGTTAAAGTAGGAATAGAAGTTTCGGGATCTTGCTTGCCAAATACCGCTTGCTCAAGCCTGTCAAGACGAGCTTGGAACCCTGCGCGTTCAGCTGCTGCTAGTAACGCTTGTCTTTGGTCCGTGCCGCCCGTGGATGTTGACTCAGAGTTTCGTGCGAAATATTCACAGCCAATGCCACGGGCGGAGCAGTTTGAACAAGGTTGTTGGCGGTTGCATTTGAGTTTCTTCAGCCGGCATAAACGACATGATACCGGGTTCTGGCGCAGGCGGCGAGGTTGATGACCATTGGACTGGGCAGCATCCATCGGGGGCGGTTCTGCGGATGAGCTACCAATTCGCGAAAGCAGTGAGATTGGCACGAGTGAGACCTTATTTCCGGTCCTAACCAGCCACTGACCCCAAAGAAGTTCTTTGGCATGTACGGAGGAGGTACATGCAGAATTACGAGGAGGTGATAGGTGCGTTGGTAGTGAGCCAAAGGTGGTGCGCGAAGGCTCGGTAAGGCTGCGTAGTGGCCTGAGGCCACCGGGCAAGAACCGTAAATGTATTACAGAATTCGTTAATCATAAACTTATTTATTATAGATATAATGCTTAGATCCAATAGTACATTATATTCCGACCGATGTTCCGACAGTATATCATAAGACAGTAGTACGTCTGCTGTGAAATGACCCAGTGAGGTACGTTGTTGCTTGACTACCTACCTAGCAGTCGCAGATCTTGCTCGAATAGTAACGTCTACCGAGTTACATTGTTGTACATGTAATGACAATTTATTCAACTAGAGCCGCCACTTTCCAGTTTATCCAACTTGTCCAATGCGTGGGCCAGACTGTCGTTGCAGTTATTCTGCGCAGCCTCGTATTTCCCGATCCTGCTACCAATAGCATACCGAATTACAGACTCGGTGGAACTCTTCAAGGCGATGCCATCCTGCTTCAGCTGCCGTACAACAAAGTCGGCCAGGTCGCCGTCATCACCGTCGGCGTCGACAAAGCGACGTGCGCTGGGCGAGTCGCTCACGCTCGCAACGCGGCGTACTCTGCTGCCGACGCTAAAGAGGTTTCTCGAACTTGAACCCGTGTTCGGTGTCGGCATCGCTTCGACATTACGCTGGGAGACGGGCGTTCTTGGGGTCGAGGGAGTGACCGTGGCAGACTTGGACAGCCTGGCCTCGGCCTCATCCCTCTCTGTGAGGAAGAATTTGCAGTCGCGGTCGGTTCCCGACTGTTTGCACCGTGCAACTGTTTTTCTGTTATTCAGCATACCACATTGAACTTTCATGGGAAGGGGGACAGAACAAACATCGCTCCCCCTTGCTGGATTCCTTGCTCGATGTGTACCATTTGGCCTCGTCATCGCAGCCGCAGTACCAGTGACCACTGCGGAATTTTCCATTCTCATATTTCGAAAAGAGTGGCATTATTCTTCTCCAACAGTTCCCTAGTGAGAATGGCGCTGTACTGGTGCAAGTAAGCAGTTTCGGCAAGACGCGACGTTGTTAGAATGGGCGCGTCAAAGTGCAATGAGGGAAGAGACGCAATAGTTCGAGATGAGGGCAAGACACGCCGAAAAGAGGGGTTGCGAAGCGTTCATTCTATATTTGGGCGTGAATGCATGGGTCGCTTGGCTATTCGTGACGAGTGACTGGGCTTGCATGAAGTGGCAGACAGCTGTCTGCCTTGCGCGTAGGCTGCGACGTGCGTCGGGGCCTAATTCACTGACCAGAACGTGATCAGGTATAACCTTTTACCGTTAGGCTGACTACCAAGCAAAGGAGATTTTGCCCAGTTGCACCTGTAAATCTATGCGCATATGCACAGTTGAGTACGTGCAGCAGCGGAAACTCTTTTGCCCGCATGCGACGTCAAGCCTCGGGCGTAGACCCGTCCGGCGTTCAGCTTTACCCCGCGTCAATAAGAAAGACTGCTACGTGATTTGCACGGCCAGAGATGACGGACTTTTAAGCCTGTTGCTGCAGCTGCGAATGGTTTTGCAGCCACTCCCTCACAGCCTTTGAATGCCGTCTCTCTCCGTGGCTAACTAGAGGCAGAATGGCGCGCGTGTGTGAGCAGGGCATTAGTTACTTCTTCAGCGCCACTTTAAAGATGCAGGTTAGTCCAGTTTCCGCGACATTCACCGCAATACACATCTACGCTAATCATTGACCTTGGCTGTAAATATGAGTGCGGCCGTAATTCTACTGCCAAGCTGCTTCTGAGAAGTCTATCGCTTCCGTGTTTCACCAGAGGCTATGCATGCAGTGTACTGCCAAGGCTGGCAGCTCTTTTGAGACCTGAGTATGCATGACTGTGTGTTTGCCAGCGATTGGTCAAAGACAACAAACGGCATGCATGGGTACTTCGCTATGTTGGACGTCCAGGATTGCCGTGCTGCAGGTTTTGGGCATCCACACAACTGAGGATAGCGTTTGCCATGTATTGGCAAATTCGTTTAAATAATTGAATCATCCTCTCGGCTGTGTGAATGCCTGCTCAGCACGCCGTTTGCACCCCCGTCACGGAGTGCTGACAGAGTTCTAGCCACACGTTTATATTCAAAGCGTGATTCTACTTATTGATCTGCATCCAGACTTGCCTTGCACCATTGCTCTCTATACCGCCAACTAAGGAAACATTCCCGAGCTTACCGCAATGTTTGCTTTGGAAGATATTCCTGACAAGGGCAAGGGGCTCATTGCCACCGAGTTGATTCCAAGCGGTACACGAATCCTGTGCGAAGAGCCCATTCTACGAGTACCTTGTGCGGCATCGAACATCGATGAACTAGGGCAAATGGCCTTTCAAAAGGCACAAGCGCTCGATAGCACTCAGCTGAATATTTTTCTGTCGCTTCGAAATGTCCACAGCTTCAACAGCGTATTCGAGCAGTACGCGGGAATCGTCAGAACTAATGCGCTTCCCGTTGGGCCCGATGGCCTGAGAGGGGGCATCTTCGAGAATGCATGTCGTATCAACCACGCCTGTAACAATAACGCGCAAAAATCCTGGAACAAAACACTCGAACGTCATACAGTCCATGCACTGCGCGATATACAGCAGGGTGAAGAGATCACCATCTTTTATCTGCGCATACTGCAGAGTCGCAGCCAGAGGCAGGCAGAGCTAAAAACAAAGTTTCTCTTCACTTGCTTGTGTGGTCTCTGTGCTCTGGAGCCCAAAGAGAGTCGTGAAAGCGATGTCAGACTAGAAGCGATCCTGAGGCTGGACAATCTCCTCTCGCAGGGAGGGTTACAAGCGATACTAGCAACACCGCTGCAGATGCTGCGCTATGTTGATCAGCAGGTGCAGCTTTACGAACAGCACGGACCGGGGGACAGCGGCCTGCCGCGGGCCTTTTTCGACGCTGCTCAGATGGTCACTGCGCACGGCGACTTGGCGCGTGGAAGAATATTTGCAGGAAGAGCAATATCCGAATGGGAGAGAATTGCAGGCAATGACTGCATGGAGGTTATTGAATACGGAAAGATGTCTCAGGATCCGTCGCTGCTCCCCGGTCTCTACGGCCGATCTATGCTGTGGAAGACGGCAGTGAACGAGATTCCGACCGAACTAAAGCCCGCCGATTTTGAAGACTGGCTGTGGAGAAGAAAGGCGGCAAACAAGAAGAAACACAAGAAGAAAGCGAAGAACCACAACAAGAAGACATCTATCCCCGTGATGTTCACCATGAAAGAGATCCCGGGAAAAGGCCAAGGTGTGGTCGCGAGCACGAAAATCACCAAAGGCGCTCGCATACTAGCCGAAAGCCCACTGTTCACAGTATCCAGGACTGAACGGAACATGGAGATCTTGGAAGCTTCCATCACTCGACAAGTTCAAAGGCTTGATGAGAAGCAAAGACAGCATTTCTTCGAGCTGCACGACTGTCATGGAAACCGCTTCGCGCCAGAGATGGGAATCTGCAGAACCAATGTACTGCCTCTCGGCACCGATGCCGCAGAAGGGGGCTTGTTTCTCCAGGCGTCCAGGATCAACCATTCTTGTCGGCACAACTCACAAAACACGTGGAATGAGAAACTCGGCCAGATTACCATTCATGCGTTTCGAGATATTGAAGAAGGGGAGGAGATCACCATATCATACCTGGACGGGCACGAAAAGTATGCCGACAGACAGCGTCTCCTCGAAAGCTCTTTTAGGTTCCACTGCTCGTGCGAACTTTGTACAACGCCTTTGACTGATCGCGTAACGAGCGATGAGAGACGCGAAAAAATCGGCAGCCTCGACAAGAGTATTGGTGATGGTTTGGGTATCGTTTCCACTCCGCTTGCCTGTCTAGGCGCGGTGCGATCGCTACTGAAACTCCTTGAGGAGGAAGGCATAGCTGATGCCAGTGTGGCACGGGCCTACTACGACGCGTTTCAGATTGCCATAGCGAATGGGGATCAAGCCAGGGCGAGAGTCTTTGCTCAACGGGCAAAGGAGCTGCGGGCGATCTTGCAGGGCGATGACAGTCCTAGCACGACGGCCCACGGGAAATATGCAGATGATCCGACTACCCATAGGCTATATGGTACGACGAACAAGTGGAGGCAGGCGGTGACCAAGGTGCCCAAAGGACTGAGTGCTGAGGATTTCGAGGATTGGTTGTGGAAGAAGCGCCGCTAGGAGGCAAGCGGTAACAAAGGTGCTTAGGTACCTAGGTACCTAGGGAATGAAATGCTGAAAATTTCGGGGATTGGTTGTTGAAGAAGCGCCCTTAGGAGGGCAACTACGCGTAAGAGAGAGCAGTGAAGCTCGAGCACTCTGGCATGGTAAACCATCGCTTTGTAACTAAATGTAAGGGAAAACTAACCTTTATTATCCTTGAATCAAATGCTCGTTCACGAATTGAGCTGCACGTATAATGAATTCTCGTTTGCATTAATCAAGGTTCGAAGCCTCCGTCCAGATGTCCTTGGCGGCTGGTCGATCTCCCGTATTATTGCCGTAGGGCTGGCAAGTCGCCTCTTCAGCGCTGGTAGCGTCGGCTTTCGCACGGACGGCCGTGACGGAGCTTACACACAGCGCTGCGATCAGAGAGCGCATCACAACCTCGACGGGGCACTTCTCTGGCCGCTGTTTTGGGCGGTCGCCTTCTGCAGCAACGCATCAATATACAAGCATTCCATAATGAGTGCCAATATATTCTAGAAGCAGGTTAGAAGTAGGGCTGTGCGCCTTGTCCTCGGTATCAGTATCACTGTATCAGTGACTAACTAGAGCTTCGCTGCTAGCGCGCTAGGACTCTGGGCCTTTGCCAGCGCTTTGCCATATGAGGCAAGGTTTCCCGCAGCGCTAATGATCGGATGACAATCCCGCATTGCACCCAAACCGGTATGCACTTTGCTGAAGGGAAACTGAACGTTTCCTGCAAAGGAAGACGGGCCAGTAGATATGGCTGCAGAGAATCTCGGCCACTTATGTTTAAAAGCCAATTCGCGGCTTCTTGGAGACGTGGGTGAAGAGGCTCGCCATCTACACTGCAGTGCAGTGTCTCAGATGTCCTGGCGCAGGCTGTACCAAGTGGTGTACTGGCTAAGTTGCCATCGGCCGATGGCAAGCAGGGATTGTTTGCGGGTGGCTTTTGGAAAACTTTCTCATGATTTAGCATCGATTATAGCTGAATCTCTGCCAATGTTCGATAGACCCTTCTGGAGCTGGCGGGCTATCCTGCTCGCTCGAATCGACTCTGCTGGGCCACCGTCTCACGCAGAACACAGCGGTGGCTGCGATGCTGGATTGGCCGGGAAGACGGCAATAAAGGGCAATGGCAATGGCTGCGATGTGATTATGCAGCGAAGGCGCTGACTTGCTGGCAATCGTATTAGTATTAGTATTAGTATTGTGGCCGGGGAATGGTTGCGTCTGGTCGGTGCCAACGGTTCGCCCGTTTGCCCACTGCCCACCATGTCTGGCACACACCTGTCAGCGCGCCAGCAGCCAGGCTTACTCAGCCCAGCCCGGCTTTCGTCACGTCACTTCATCGCCCAAGCCACTGCCAACGAAGGCTCTCAACGCTCGGATTTCGTCCTACATTAACTGGATGAATCCCGCCCGTTTCTCGTCGCGCGCACGCTTTGCTTTTGATCTGCCATCAACGCCTACTCGTCCGCTGCGCTGCCATTTCCAGCCTGCTAGCCGTTGTTTATTGCACAGCGCCGCTTCAGCGGAGGCTTCCCCTACCTACAGGCCCTGAGGCCCTCCAAGCCAAGCGCCCGCCAACTGAGCTGTCCGGGGTTCAGCGGCCAACCACCCTGGCAACGCGCCCAACACCAGCCAGAGAGCCACCCATTCCCAGCGGGTTTTGCGCCTGTCCAAGCAGTCGGGCTTCACTCCATGTTTGATCGCTCGGTTGCATTGTCGCCTGCGTCTGCAGGAATGTCCCCATCCTCGCTATCTGGGGCCAGCTCTCGTCCGGCCGGCTACGGACAGTCCTGCACCAATTGCTCCCGCGCCAAGTGCAAGTGCATTCTGACCGCCATCGGGGGCGCGTGCGAACGCTGCAGCCGCCTCGGCAAGGATTGCCAGCCTATTGCCACGGCGAGGAAAAAGGTTGCCAAAAGAACGGCTGCGTCGCGGGCCGCCCAGCTCGAGGAGAAACTCGATGGCCTCGTCTCCAAGCTCAAGAACTCACAAGGTCATCCCGGTCAAGAGCTACAGCAGCAGCAACTCCAGGAACAAATTGCGCAACATCGTCAACACTTAGACTACAGCCATATGCAGCATGTCCCGCAGCAAACGAGATCGCAGACCGCGGCTTTGGACTCGCTGGCCCAGGCCGCGACCACTAAGAGGCACAATGGCCTTGATGTGAACCGCGGCAACGCAATTGACCCAAATATGTCCAGTGGCCAATTACTTCGCGACCCGACGGCTGAGGAGGCTGATGTCTATCTGGCAAAATTTCGCACCTGGCTACCCGGCCTGCCATTTCTTCATCTCCCATCCGACATGAGTGCCAAAGCTCTCAAAAGGGAGAGGCCCTTCTTGTGGCTTTCCATCATGAACTTGGCTTCAGATTCCCACTCGCAGCAATCATTCCTAAGAGACAAAGTGCGACGAGAAATGTCGGAGCGCATCATAATGAACCACGAGCGCAACATGGACATTGTACAGGGCCTTGTTGCAAACCTGGGATGGTATGTCCATCTCCGTCAACCGAAACTTCTCAAGCTAATGCCGTATGTAGGGCCACATTAAACACAGGACCGGGTGCCAGACCCTTTGTCGTTCTGTTCTCGCAGTTGGCGACATTGGTCATCTACGAACAGGGAATGATGCGCCCTCCAAACCAAGAACACTTTTCTTCCGTTGGCTTCAAAGCCTGGAATATGAGTACTCTTACGCCGAAAGCACGCACAATGGACGAGCGGAGAGCTGTTCTGACGTTGTGGTTCCTCACATCAATGTAAGTGCTGTTTAGACCCCGTTTACTGCCATGATCTGCTAACCTCACTAGATGCAATGCCCTCACTGCGCGAACAGAGACACTGCCATGGACCAGTCATATGGACGAATCCCTGAGCATCCTCGAGCGCGGCGATGACCAGCACCTTGATTCTATGCTTGCAACAATCATCAAGATACAGAGAATTTGCGACGAAGCACACCGGCTACTCATGCAAGACTTGCTGCCTAACGCGCCTGAAAAGGACATTCCAACATATCTCTATAAATCGAGCCTCCTAGAGAGGCTCAACAGTATCAAAGCGAATCTACCGCCACGATTTGCGACCAATTGTTCGTTCAATCCCCCTTCAAGTGATCATCGCATGACTAACATGTGATAGACACCATTGTTACACATTTGGTCTCGACAGAATGCCAAATCCACGGCATCGGCTTGTTTTCCAATCAACGAATACCAGAGATTCAAAGCGTCGAGTCCATGTACCAATGTCTCATTTGTATTCGCGCATTTTACGATTCGTTCTTCTCGATCCCACTTGGCGAAATTGCAGGTCTTCCGTTACACACATACGTCGCCCTATCCACTATGCAGGTCATGCTATACAGACTCACCATTTCCGATAATCCGACCTGGGACAAGGAGGTGGTACGGCAGACTGTTGATGTGCTGGACATTGTGGACAGAACTATCGAGCTCTTTGAGAGAACTGCAAGTGTGTACCCGATGCGCGATCAGCAGGTTCAAGGCAATTTGTTCCAAAAGGGAGCCAAGCAGATGCGCAATCTGCGTGTCATGTGGCAGCCTATTGTGTCTAAGCATTTCGGTGCTATGCCCACACCCAATAGCCAGCAAAATAGTGCCAGCAGGGCGGCGACCGAACAGCCTATGCTACTGGATACAATGGTGGATGGCGAACCCATTGATTTCAATGACATGTCATGGATGGCGGATATATTTGGACCTTGGGGGTATATGCAATAACGATTCATGCACAGCTTTTCTGTTTTTCATTTCTTTCATCTCCGTCATTTATGATACGATACGATACGACACGAGCGCGAATCGAGCCCTTCATCGGAACTAGGCATGTGCAGCTTACTTGATGTGACGTCGTGCAAGGTAGAAGATGGGCCGGGCGCTGATGCGCGATGGCACAGCGGACATGTCCATATTGCAGCATGACGCAGCGCGGAACTTGCCATGGGAAATGGAACTAAATGTCCATAGGGCCAAGACTAACAGTATTACACCAATACTGCCTGTGGATTCGCGTCCGGGGGGTCGGACGACAACAAGCATTGAATGTGGATATAGCGGGACAGCCTTGTCATGTCGCGGGCGGCGCGTCCATCTCACTCGGTACCAAATTGGAAATGTATTCTTCTTATGATAGCGGAAGCTGTCCGGCTTATGAGATGAGTCCAGTCACCAGTGGAAGAGAAAATGCGAGTCCCATGATGTCGAATCGCTCGGCATTGGCATCGTCGCGCAAAACGAGGCTTGCTCAGTTGGAGAGATGGCGCCACAGCTGAGGCCTGTTCATCATCTACAATAAAAGTCGTCTGATCCCAGCGATCCCAAAGCCTACTCGCCCCTCGCTCGCATTTTGGAATAGGCGTCCAGCCGCAAAATTTCCAACGTGGCGAGCGGAGCCGAACTACGCGAATCCCGCTGACCGGGGCCGTCCATGTGGTTCTACATAGATGCGAATGCGACCTGGCCATCCGAGAACGGCTGGTCTCAAAATGAAGCCCATGATGGCAAGGCTGCGATTCCGAAATACTTTCTAGTAGTGCCGTTGAAAGAATCTCAAAAATGTTGACCATGACGCACGCTCTGTCTTACCTAGGCAGGCGAGGCGAACAGGCGTCGATGGGTGCAGCCTATACGGAAAACTATAGAGATCGCCCCGCCTCGAAAAAGGGTCTCAGAACAGGCAAGGCGAAAACCAAAAGGCAATCTGCGGCTCCCATGGCGCTCCCCGCCCGGGATTATTATATGGAGACCGGGACCGGCTTTTGAACATAACGATTACCGGATCGGGATGGCAGGTAATGAGAAGCCTTGGCCGCAGGGAGGACTCGGCTTACATGCCCACCACGGTCGCACCTAGTCCATCAAGTGCTTCTACAGCGCGTTTTCGCGTATTACCTTTGGCGCAGGACATGGAGATGACAGCCAGGCCGAGATGACTAGGGGGGGTCGATTACATTACAGTGCAAAAAGAGAAGATATCTTTAAGAAAGGATGTAAACCAAAGCCGGCCGATCGCCAGCCTCGTCCACGTGGATCGGGTTCCTATCGAACAGCCACGAGACAGATGAGACAACCCCGATACTGCAGAAAATGATCCAAGTCACGCACTCACCAGACTAAGAATAAATTTTGTTAGTGGCTTTCTAGACGCAAAGGCAATGGGCACGACGCTCGCACTTCAGCCCAGGTCGGGATTTGAGTTGTGCTTACTGTCTTTTCCTCTTAGGGTAGCGTTTCCCGAGCGGCGCTGCTGACGGAGTTGCGCGCGAGAACCACCTTTTTACATGGCCTTCCTCCCAGTGCCCCATGCTACAACGGGATTCGGACAGAGTGGGCGCTGCATTAGGAATCGAGCAGGCGACGAGGCGCACGCAGCCAGAGCGATCTGACGACTAGGAAAATCTCAATGCGGGAAGTGCGCTGCAAAGCGTGGCAACTCGGCTCCATGGCGTAAGATGACGGGGGAGAGCAGGGCTGCACCAGAGCTAACCCATGGCGACAGAGGTTGAACCATGGCCCTTGTTGCCATGCGGAGGCGTCCTTTAATTGCAGGAAGTGGAATCGGCATTTCCTTTATCTATACTGTGGTGCCCACCTGCAGTGACTTGTAGATGCTACTTCATATTTCTACCTTTATAGTGACTGGACGATCCCTTTTCGCAACTCGTCTGCCTCACTTACACAGGAGACTTGGTCACTCATTACTCATCGACGACTCAACGACCATAGATATTATACATCTCAGTGGAAAAGGAGAACTTGTCGACTGGGAAACCAATTTGCGGAAAAGCTGGGGCTAAAGATTCACTTCCTGATTGAACCCCAGAAGAGACGACGACATCAAAACACCTACAACGAGCTCCGAAGATGGGTCGCTCGAAACGAAGCCTCACCAACCCTCTGCCCCGGGAGGCGTCCGCCGCGTCGTCCGCGGGGCTCTCGCACCAGCGCTCCGTATCGACCGTCACCGAGCGCCCGCCGCAGCTGCCCGAGATTGACCTGGAGCCGCTCGACTTTGCGGTGCTGCGGGAGAAGCGCGCCTCGGTCGCCACCAACCCCGACACCAACAACTATGGCATGGACATGTTTGACGTGCGCCTGTCGTACAATGCCGCCCGCCGCAGCCTCATTCGCGACAAGGACGACGTGCCCGACTTTTCCGGCCTCGGCGAGGACGACGGCATCCCGGCCGTCCCGGACCTGCCCGCCGACCTGCGCACGCTGCACTCGTCCAAGATGAAGGAGGTGCTCGGCATGGACCCCGGCGAGGAGACCGAGGTCGAGCGCGACGGCTCCTACACGCCCGACTCGGGGGACCTGAAGCAGCAGGCCGACGAGGCGGAGCCCGAGTACATTCACGGCTGGAGGCTGTGGGCCGTCATGACGGCGATTACGCTGGCGTGCTTCCTGTACTTGCTGGATGTGTCTATTCTGGTCACCGTAAGTTCTCCGAGAGATTTGCTGTGAGTTTGACTAAACTGACATTGCTTCATCAGGCTATTCCCAAGATAACGAGTGATTTCCACTCGCTCACAGATATCGGTTGGTATGGTGCCACTTACAACCTGGCAAGGTACGCGGTAGCAAACATCCCCTAACCCCAAGTCAAAAACATACTGACAAGACTGCCCAACAGCGCCGCTCTGCAGCCGCTCTCTGGAAAGTTTTACACCTACTTCCACGCCAAGTGGACCTTTCTCGCCTTCTTCCTCGTGTTTGAGCTCGGCAACCTGCTGTGCGGCATCGCCACGTCGTCAACCATGATCATCATCGGGCGCACCGTCGCCGGCGCCGGCGCGTCGGGGCTGACCAACGGAAGCTTCGCCATCGTGACGGCCTGCGCGCCGATGGAGAAGCGCCCGCAGCTGATGGGCATCCTCATCGGCGTGTGCCAGATGGGCCTCGTCGCGGGCCCGCTCATCGGCGGCGCGCTGACCGAGTTCACCTCGTGGCGCTGGTGCTTCTACATCAACCTGCCCGTCGGCGCCATCACCATCATAGCCTTTCTCGTCACCACCATCCCCGACAAGCGCAAGTACGTGCAGAGCCCCGGCAAGCTGACGCTCAAGAAGATGGACATGCTCGGCTTCGTGCTCTTCGCGCCCGCGGCCGTCATGATCCTGCTCGCGCTCGAGTTTGGCGGCAACCGGTACGCGTGGAGCTCGCCCACCATTATCGGCCTCTTTGTCGGCGGCGCCGTCGAGGTGGTGCTCTTCCTCCTGTGGGAGCGCCGCGCCGGCATGACGGCCATGATCCCGCTGCCCATCATCGGCAAGCGCGAGGTGTGGACGGCCTGCGTGGCCAGCATGTTCATGTTCTCCACCATGCTCGGCGCCGGCTACTACCTGCCCGTCTACTTCCAGACGGTGCGCGGCATGTCGCCCCTCCACAGCGGCATCTCCATGCTGCCCGCCATCGTCACGCAGCTCGTCGTCACCGTCGTGTGCGGCGGCCTGGTGCAGCGCGTCGGCTACTACATGCCCTTTATGGTCGTGAGCGCCGTCATCATCGCCATTGCCAACGGTCTCCTCTCCACCTGGACGCCGCACACAAACACGCTCACGTGGGCCGGCTTCCAGGTCCTCCTCGGCATCGGCCGCGGCATGGCCTTTCAGATGCCCGTCATTGCCATCCAGGCGCACACCCCGCCCGCGCTGGCTTCCGTCGCCACCGCCACCATGGTCCTGTTCCAGACCTTCTTCGGCTCCGTCTTTCTGGCCATTGTCAACACGCTCTTCAACACCAAGCTGAAGCAAGAGCTGGACAGCCGCCTGCCAGAGATTGGCGCCGCCAAGATCATAAATGCTGGTGCTGCGGATATCGGTAGCGTTGTACCTGCCGACAAGATTGACCAGGTCCTGGAGTCTTACTCTCTTGGCGTCAACGAAGTGTTTTACGCCATTGCGGCCATTTGTGTGTGCATGTTCATCTTCTCGTGGGGTACCGGCTGGACCGACATTCGCAAGAAGCCGGACCAAAAGAAGGGCGACGTCTGAGACACTCTCAATTTTGCTCTTTTTTTTTCTGATGGTTGTATTGTTTCAAAACGGTTTAATTATGCGTGCAGCCACGATCGGTACATCAATGCCTTGATGTTCTTTTACCTGTGGCTTTTTGGTTTTTGTTTCTCTGCATTATTCATACACACTCACGCTCACTGTTCTCTGCATGCATGGAGTTTAGGATTGGTTTTGTTTATTCTTGGGTCCTTGAGTTGAGGGCATTTTATAGTCATTGAAAAATGACTTTATGCAGCATGCATGCTGAGGATATGGCACGCGGAATATTATCGTATATACACTACGCCCTCATCGCACATAGAACAGAAATGTACCAGTTATTATGCATATGAATTGCCTTTAATGTGATGCAATCTTATTATACAGCGACGCAAAACAGTGTAGACGTTTATTAAAATATTGATTGTGAGGCGGATGGTTTGTGCCGATGAACGTGATGGTGGCGGCTAGGTAGGTGGATAGGCTTCAGCCAGTTTGTTTCTGGGACTGCAAATTCAAACTGTGCAACTCAACTATATCTCATCTAATGCTACGCACATTCTCTCGCACCAACATCAGAAACATCGGTGTCAGCAGTCAAGTCGGTAGATTCTCGATGAATCGCTCTCAGAACCATCAGCCAAGGCCTCCGCGAGGAGGCGGCCGCGGTGGTCGTGGTGGACGCGGCGGCCGAGGTGGCCGAGGTGGATGGCAAGGCCACCGAGCGCCAGCTACGCCGCAGCAGGCAGCCGGAAGCGTGCCTACAGCGCAAGAGGTTGTCGCTGGAACAGGCGTCTTCATCATTCTCAAAGAGGACCAGCCTACAGGACGAGAAACGCGGGGCGTGGTGAGCGAGGTGCTCACGTCGGGCAACCATCCGCGGGGCATTAAGGTGCGCCTGCGCGGAGGCCAAGTCGGGCGAGTACAGCGGATGGACAAGACAACTAGTAATGATTCAGGGAGCGCAGAACAAGGAACTAGGGATAATGGCATGGGCTCGACAAATACAAGGACAGATGCCGGGCCAGCGCGCGGAGGAGGTGGTGCAAGATTTTCCCATCGCTATACCGATGTGCGCAACGACGATTATCTGGAAGGGCCGCCGGAAAGGAGTCTGGCGGATTTCTTGCCTGCTGACTTTGGTGTACCTGCAACTACCAAAAAGCCGGCGACGACAACTGTCACTTGTCCAATGTGCGAGGATTTCGAGGGCGACGAGACGGCGGTTACGCACCACATAGATCGAGTGCATCTAACATGAGCAGATGGAAAATACACTGTGCGCTCGCCAAGCATTGAGATTAAGGAGCAGACGTTTCATAAGTAATGTTGATTCGGGTACATGACGGCAGCTTGAAGATTGTTGGCGGCATTATACGCATGGGACTACGGCGTATTTGCATGGTGGGTGAAAGGCTCTAGGGTAAGTCGATAGTTTGCAAAGTATGGCCCGATTTCGCCGAGTACATATGCGTAAACGAACTGCGGCAGAATCGATTGGACGTTTCGCTTGCGCAAAGCTTAGATCGAGAATAAATTTTGTAGTTTCTGGCAATGTTTAGTGGCAGGCAGCTTAAAGAGAGGAATGCAGGGTGGGAGCCGCAAGGTTTGAGTTCAAGAGTCTAATGGCTGGGAAGTGGTACGCGATCAACAGAAAGAAAAGATCGATAATGAAGGATGAAGGGAAGTAATTTCTTTTTTCCCTAGTGAAGGAGAGACACGAGCAACAGTCGGTTTCAATGATGATTCACTGAGGTGAAGCTATCGCCAGTCAGGGGGACGTGCCATGCGCTCCCTCTGCCAGCTGGCAACAGAGCTGCACTGCCCGGCAACAAACGCACGTGCCAGCCAACCAGGAGTCTCGCTGGCGCGGAACATGATTGATCCACCTGTTTCCAATTAGACTGGGGCGGACCACTGGACGGGCGTGCCTGAGCCAATGACGCTAGCTGCAGCCCAGGCTTTGGTGCGTTTGGTGCGTTTTGCGGCGCCGTCCAGCACTCGCCTGCCTGGAACTGTCTGCGTAATGGCCCCGTACTTTTTAGGTACCTCGCAACCCTACCAAAGGCAGGGCAAAAGGCACGTACCCACCTGATCCTCCCCTGCTGCACTTCTTCCCCAGCACACACGCCCTGGAAGGACAGGTCGCGCAAGTGACAGGTAAGCCCGCAGCACCAGCGGCCTGGCTTCTCCTTTACCTCATCAAACAACCCTCACCTTATCCAAACACGCGACGACTCTTCCGTCCAATCTCCCCACTTCGGAAGCACCTTCTCGCGACATTCCTTCCTTTTCATCATTTTATAATTTGCTGCGTGCTATTTCTGAACCCAGCCTTTCTCCTTGCGTTGCGCATCTGCCGCGCCGACTCCGTGCATGGGCGTTGGGCCACCAGCTTCCCGCTCCCTAAACGTCATCGAATAGCGCTTCGTCGCTCACCCGGCGAACCTCGAGTCCTCATCCCGTTTGCTGCGAGCTTTCTCTCCGCAGCTTCCACCAGCATCGAGCTGCCCTCAAACCGACCCTCGGTGCTTATAGAGATTCACACCTGGCGCCATGGCGCCTCTACCCATCAAGTTCGAGGAGCTCGTCCAGCTCGGCAGTGTGGGCGTGGATGCGCAATCCATTGGCTTCAACTCCTGCGTAAGTCCTTTTATTCTGTTTGTAGTGACTATAGAGACACCGTGGAAGCTAATTGGCCCTTCCCGCCCGCCCCGCAGACTCTCGAATCCGACTCATACATTTGCATCCGAGAACAAAAGAGCGAAGGCGCACAACCAGAAGTCGTCATTGTCGAGCTCAAGAACGGCAACAATGTCACACGCCGGCCCATCAAGGCCGACAGTGCCATCATGCACTGGCACAAGCAAATCATTGCCCTCAAGGCGCAGTCGAGGACGCTGCAGATCTTCGACCTCGAGCAGAAGAAGAAGCTCAAGTCGTGCACGATGAACGAGGATGTCCAATTCTGGAGATGGGTCAGCGACAGCACTCTCGGCCTCGTCACTACCACCAGCGTATACCACTGGGACATCACCGATGCTGGCCAGGATAGCCCTGTCAAGGTCTTTGAGCGCAATGCCAATCTCAACGGCTGCCAGATTATCAACTACCGCGTTAACAGCGACGGCAAGTGGATGGTCGTCGTCGGCATCTCCCAGCAACAGGGCCGTGTTGTCGGCGCCATGCAGCTCTACTCCAAGGACCGTGGTATCAGCCAGGCCATCGAGGGCCATGCCGCTTCCTTCGGCACCCTCCGCCTCGAGGGCGCTCCCCAAGATACTAAGCTCTTCAGCTTTGCTGTGCGCACTGCCACCGGTGCCAAGCTCCACGTCGTCGAGGTCGACCACGCCGAATCGAACCCCGTCTTCCAGAAGAAGGCTGTCGACATCTTCTTCCCTCCCGAGGCCAACAATGACTTCCCTGTCGCCCTTCAGGTCTCCCAAAAGTACGGCGTCGTTTACATGGTCACAAAGTATGGCTTTATCCACCTCTACGACCTGGAAACGGCCACTCTCATCTTCATGAACCGCATCTCGAGCGAAACCATCTTCACTACGTGCGCGGACAGTGTCTCGGCTGGTCTTGTGGGTATCAACCGCAAGGGTCAGGTGCTTTCGGTGACCGTCGACGAGACCACCGTCATCCCTTATCTTCTGGAGAATCCCGCCAATACCGAGATTGCCATCAAGCTGGCTTCGCGAGCTGGTCTGCCTGGTGCCGACAACCTCTACGCCAGACAGTTTGACCAGCTCTTCAACGCTGGCAACTACCAGGAGGCCGCCAAGATTGCCGCCAACTCGCCTCGAGGCTTCCTGAGAACCGCCGAGACTATCGAAAAGTTCAAGCGCCTTCCTACCCAACCCGGCCAGATGGCCTTTACTCTCCAGTATTTCGGTATGCTACTCGACAAGGGCACCCTAAACGAACATGAGACAATCGAGCTTGCGCAGCCCGTGCTGCAGCAGAACCGTAAACATCTCCTCGAAAAGTGGCTCGGCGAGAACAAGCTGGACTGCTCTGAGCGACTTGGTGACCTGGTTCGCCCATACGACGTCAACATGGCCTTGACCATTTACCTCAAGGCTAATGTGCCTCAGAAGGTCGTCGCTGGATTCGCCGAGACTGGACAATTTGACAAGATCCTGCCCTACTCTGCCCAGACTGGCTACAAGCCCGACTACATCCAGCTGCTTCAGCACATCATCCGCGTCAACCCTGAGAAGGGTGCCGAGTTTGCCACTTCCCTCGCCAACAGTGAACAAGGCCCTCTTGTGGACTTTGAGCGTGTCTGCGACATCTTCCAGTCTCAGGGCATGGTCCAGCAGGCCACCGCTTTCCTTCTTGATGCCCTCAAGGATAACAAGCCTGAGCATGCTCGTCTCCAGACCAGACTTCTGGAGATGAACTTGATGCACGCCCCTCAGGTCGCCGAGGCTATCCTGGGCAACGACATGTTCACCCACTTTGACAAGGGCCGTATTGCCCAGCTCTGCGAACAGGCTGGCCTTCCCCAGAAGGCTCTGGAGCTCTACGAGGACCCCGAAGCCATCAAGCGTGTCGTTGTCAACATTCCGGGCAGCCCCAACTTCAACCCCGAGTGGCTCTCTGGCTTTTTCGGCAAGCTCTCTGTCGAGCAGTCTCTGGACTGCCTCGATGCCATGATGAAGGCCAACATCCGACAGAACCTGCAATCCGTCGTCAACATCGCAACCAAGTACTCTGAGCTCCTTGGGCCCGTTCGTCTGATTGATCTGTTTGAGAAGTATAAGACGTCTGAGGGTCTTTTCTACTACCTGGGCAGCATTGTCAACTTGTCCGAGGATGCCGATGTGCACTTCAAGTACATTGAGGCTGCCACCAAGATGGGCCAGTTCAACGAGGTTGAGCGCATTTGCCGTGACAGCAACAGTTACAACCCCGAGAAGGTGAAGAACTTCCTCAAGGAGGCTAAGCTCCCCGAGCAGCTCCCTCTCATTATCGTCTGCGACCGATTCAACTTTGTCCATGACCTCATTCTGTTCCTTTACCAGAATAAGCAGTTCCAGGCTATTGAGGCCTACGTTCAGCGCGTCAACCCTTCGCGTACCCCCGCTGTTGTTGGCGGTCTGCTCGACGTTGACTGCGAAGAAAGCATCATCAAGCAGCTTCTTAGCACTGTCAACGCTCAGGAGATTAGCATCGACGAGCTCGTCGCCGAAGTCGAGTCTCGCAACCGCCTCAAGCTCCTCCTGCCTTTCCTCGAGGCCACTCTCCAGGCTGGCAACCAGCAGCAAGCTGTTTTCAACGCTCTCGCCAAGATCTACATCGATTCCAACAACAACCCTGAGAAGTTCTTGAAGGAGAACGACCAATATGACACTCTCACCGTCGGTAAATACTGTGAGAAGCGTGATCCCAACCTCGCCTACATCGCCTACTCCAAGGGCCAGAACGACCTCGAGCTCGTCAACATCACCAATGAAAACTCCATGTACCGCGCCCAGGCTCGCTACCTGCTCGAGCGCTCCGACGGCGAGCTTTGGAACTTTGTTCTGAGCGAGAACAACATCCACCGACGCTCAGTTGTTGACCAGGTTACTGCCACTGCTGTCCCTGAATCAACTGACCCTGCCAAGGTCTCCGTTGCTGTTTCTGCTCTACTTGAGAATGACCTACCCCTTGAGCTCATTGAGCTCCTCGAGAAGATTGTTCTTGAGCCCTCTCCCTTCAGCGACAATCAGAACCTTCAGAATCTTCTTCTGTTCACCGCCGCCAAGGCTGATAAGGGCCGTGTCATGGACTACATTCACAAGCTTGACGGTTACAATGCCGATGAGATCGCCACCTCCTGCATTGATGTTGGTCTCCACGAAGAGGCCTTCGAGATTTACAAGAAAGCCGACAACAAGGCTGCCGCTGTCAACGTTCTTGTCGAACACGTTGTGAGCATTGACCGCGCCCAGGCTTATGCCGAGGAAGTCGACCTGCCTGATGTCTGGAGCAAGGTGGCCAAGTCGCAGCTCGACGGTCTGCGTGTCACCGATGGCATTGATTCTTACATCAAGGCCGAGGACCCCTCCAACCACAACGAAGTCATCGAGATTGCCACCCACGCTGGCAAGAATGAGGACCTCGTCCGATACCTCCGCATGGCTCGCAAGACTCTGCGTGAGCCTGCCATTGACACGGCTCTCGCTTTCTCGTATGCCCGTCTTGATCAGCTGTCGGAACTCGAGGACTTCCTGCACGCCACCAACGTCGCCAACATTGAGGAGTCTGGTGATAAAGCCTACGAGGAGGGTCTCTACGAGGCTTCCAAGATCTTTTTCAGTAGCATCTCAAATTGGGCCAAGCTCGCCACCACCCTCGTCCACCTCGAGGACTACCAGGCTGCTGTTGACTGTGCCCGCAAGGCCAACAATATCAAGGTCTGGAAGCAGGTTCACGGCGCTTGCGTCAATAAGAAGGAGTTCCGTCTTGCCCAGATCTGTGGTTTAAACCTTATCGTCGATGCTGAGCAGTTGCAAGAGCTTGTCAAGGACTATGAGAACAACGGCTACTTTGATGAACTCATTAGCCTTCTCGAGCAAGGCCTTGGCCTCGAGCGTGCCCACATGGGCATGTTCACCGAGCTTGGTATTGCCTTGTCCAAGTACCACCCTGGGCGTCTCATGGAGCACATCAAGATCTTCTGGTCCAGAATGAACATGCCCAAGATGATCCGCGCGTGCGAGGAAGCCAACCTGTGGCCCGAGCTGGTCTTCTGCTACTACCACTATGACGAATTTGACAACGCTGCTCTTGCCGTTATTGAGCGCCCTGAGAACTCTTGGGACCACCAGCAGTTCAAGGAGATCGTCGTCAAGGTTGCCAACCTGGAGATTTACTACCGTGCCATCAAGTTTTACGTTGAGCAGCACCCCTCGCTGCTCACTGACCTTCTCGCTGCTCTGACTACCCGTGTTGATGTCAACCGTGTTGTCAAGATGTTCCAGAAGAACGACAGTCTGCCGCTTATCAAGCCCTTCCTTCTTAATGTGCAGAGCCAGAACAAGCGGACTGTCAACGAGGCTGTCAATGACCTGCTCATTGAGGAGGAGGACTACAAGACGCTCCGCGACTCAATCCAGAACTACGACAACTACGACGCCGTTGAACTGGCTGGCCGCCTCGAGAAGCACGACCTCATCTTCTTCCGCCAGATTGCCGCCAACATCTACCGCAAAAACAAGCGCTGGGAGAAGTCCATTGCTCTCTCTAAGCAGGACAAGCTGTTCAAGGACGCCATTGAGACTGCTGCTATTTCCACCAAAACCGACATTGTCGAGGACCTTCTTCGCTACGTAAGTGCTACGTCTGGCGCACCAACTCAATGCTTACTAACCGCGCTATAGTTTGTCGACATTGGTCACCGCGAGTGCTTTACTGGCATGCTGTATTCTTGCAACGATCTTATCCGCCCTGATGTTGTTCTCGAGCTGTCATGGCGCAATGGTCTTAACGACTTTACCATGCCCTACATGATCAACATGCTTGCCCAGCAGACCAAAGAGCTTGCTCTGCTCAAGGCCGACAACGAGGCCCGCAAGGCCAAGGAGCAGGCGCAGGAGAAGACGGAGGACAACACACCCATTCTGGGTGCTGGCCGCCTGATGATCACTGCCGCCCCCGGCGGAGCTTCGTCGCCAGCTCCCGGCTATGGCCAGGCGAACGGTTTCGCTCCCCAGCCTACCGGTTACGGGTTCTAGGCATTGCAAGTAATGAATTCTTGGGTTTCGGCCTCATGACGAACTATTTACGCAGGGCTTCTCCGCCTTGGGAGGCCATAATAATATCTGTATTCCAGTCTTTTCTGGCCTCGGACTAGGTGGAGGCGTATTCGGGAAAAGATAAAGGAAATGCACGTGGGATGAAAGCGAATCTATTTAGGAGCTCCATGGCCTTTTAGGAGGAAAAGAAACAAAAGCAGCTGATGAAGGCAGTAGACGAAGAGAAGGGAGCATATTTATTTGTGTTTTGTTCGATGCTGCTGTTCATTCGGTTCGCGCAAACTATTTTGTTTTTGGTAGGAGAACGGATGAAGGGGGCCCAGAGATGATGTGGAAGTATTCATGAGACTTGCAAGCCAAAAAAGAAGACACGGCGAATTTGTGAGTGTTGTATGTGTATGATAGTTTATTCAATTAATGTTGCCCTTTTTTAAGTTTCGTGGTTCTTTAAAAACAAACCGAGCGTAATGCTATTGAACCCTTGTGACTGCTAATTCATGATATAAAACAAGAAAAATGCCAATAAAACACGCCTTTCCTATAAAATGACGCTCTTGCCGCGTCCATCTATCTAAAAGTTCATCGCCAAGACGCATGTACAACTTAGTCCGATAACCTTTGTAAGGAGCGCTTGCTGGGGTTGGGCTTGGGATTGGCAACCTTGAGCCATTCTCCGTTGAACGCATTGATGAGCCAATTATTCAGTTCTGTAGTTTCATGATCAGTGTATGCTCCTCGGCAAAAAAGAAGAAAAGGGTGCAAACGTACTATCATAGACAATCTTGTTGCCGTTGTGAAAGGATATCCCGTGGTCGCTGTCGGGAAAGACGTGGACGTCGTAGTTTTCGACGCCCGCCATGTCGAGGTCGTCGAGGAGGGTGAGGGAGTTTTGAAAGTGGACATTGTCGTCGGCGGAGCCGTGCATGACGAGGAAGCGGGTGCACTGGCCGAGGGCGGTGGCGTTGGCGCCGACGCGGGAGCGCGCGTAGCCGTCGGGGTTCTGCTGCGGCGTGCTCATGTAGCGCTCCGTGTAGATGGAGTCGTAGAAGCGCCAGTCGGTGACGGGGGCGACGGCCATGCCGTAGGCAAAGGTGCGGCCGGCGTCGGCCTCGAGCGTCTTGAGCGTCTGGAAGCCGCCGTAGGACCAGCCCCAGATGGCGAGGCGCGAGGCGTCGACGTAGGGCAGCGCGGCAAAGTGCTGCGCGGCCGCGATGTGGTCCTGGGCCTCGACGACGCCGAGCTGGTTGCGGACGAGGACGCGGTGCGCGCGGCCCTTGAAGCCCGTGCCGCGCGGGTCCACGGTCACGACGACGTAGCCCAGGTTCGCGGCGACGTAGGACTGAAAGTCGACGGAGAAGCGCTTGGTGACGGTCTGCGAGTTGGGGCCCGAGTAGTGCTGGAAGAGCACGGGATACTTCTTCTTGGGGTTAAAGTGCGGGGGGCGGCGCTCGATGTAGTTGAGGGACACGTCGCTGTCGGTGAGGTTGATGGTGCCGTACTTGAGCAGCGGCAGCGCGTACTTGCGGGCGCGGTCGGCCAGCTCGGCATTGTCCTCGAGCACGCGGCTGTACGAGGCCGTGTTGGAGGGCGTGGCGACAATCTTTTGCGTGGGTACCTTGGGTCCGCGGTTGGAGAGCAGCGCGTAGCCAGTGCCGGAGGAGAAGCTTGCGCTGTAGTAGGCATCCTCGGAGACGTCGGTAAAGGGCTTCAGCTCCGATCCGTCAAGCTTGACGGAAAAGACATGGCGCTGGATGGAAGATTCTTTGGCCGCGACAAAGTACACTAGGTTGTTTTCCAAGTCGACTGCGGATGGCGCATCCTCTACTTCCCACTTGCCCGAGGTGAGGACAACCGGCTCGCTATTGTTGAGGGGCGTATAGTAGCCGATGTGCTCATAGCCCTCGTGGATGATGCCGTCGACGTATCCATCGTATCTGCGGCCCTTGGACCAGTCGGCAGGAACATAGGTCATGGTGTGTGAAATCTCGAACCAGCCGCCGTCAATGTCCTTGACATTGACCGAGTTGACCACGCTGCCCTTGCGGTCGGTGACGTCGATGAGAAGGACCTTGAGGAAATCACTGACACGGTTCGTCTCCTTGACGAGGAGCTTGTCGCCAGCCCAGAGGACGTTGTTAATGATGCGGTCATCGGCGGGGAACTCGTCCTTGGTTTCGGCAGAGAAAACTTCGCCAGCGTCCACGTCAAACAAGAGCAGGTCGACAACTGGGTTGTGCGAGCCAGCTTTTGGGTACTTGATGTTGACAATGTCTGGATAGGCTTCTTCGCCTTCGACGGGCGCTTTGCCACTGGGCCGTGACTTGAAGTACTGGATGGGATATTCGGGCACCCCAGTCTCGTTGGTGCGCAGAAAGGCGAGATATTTGCCGTCGGCAGACCACCAGGTGGCGCTGTTGCCGCCAAAAACCTCCTCTTCATATACCCAATCTGGGATACCGTAAAAGAATTCGGGACCGCCGTCCTTGGTGATTTGAACAATTTGTTTGCTGCCTTTGATGTGACGAATATACATGTTGTTGTCACGGGTAAAGGCGATTGCATCGCTCTGGGGGCTCCAGGTCGCGAGCTGAACGCGAACGTCGTCCTCCCAAGGTATCAATGGCTCTACTGTCTGCGTTTCGACATCCAGCACATAATATACGGCAGTGAATGAGTGTCGCCAGTTCTTCTCCTGGTAGACGGCGATGAGCACACTCTTGAGATCCGCGCTGGGAATGAGCTTCGTGGGATAATACTGCTTGCTACCATGCTTGAAGAAAGACTCCTTCATAAGGACTTTGGCGCCTACGGCATCGGCGGCAGCATCGGGTGTATCTTGGCTGTTGCGGATATCTTCAACAACCAAGTGGCCAAGATCGCTGGTACCCTGCTCAAGCAGCAGGCCGTCCTGCCCGTCTGGGCTGGCAATCCAGCTGATGGTCTGGTATTTCGGGGACCAATACCCGGACTGGACTTGGGTCAGGGTGACAAGTTTGCCGGACCCTCGCGAGCCGGCGTCAGGATCGTGCTCGCTGTCGCTGGCATGCTTGTGACCGCCGGTGAAGAGAAACAAGGCTAAGCCAAGGCTCCAAAAGGCGATGAGAACTGCAAAGGTGATGAGGAGCACGCGCTTCAGACTGCGGTCCATGGGAGTCTGTTTGCCAAGGGCAGCACCGACGCCGGCGCCGGCGCCGGACCGAGGCAGAAAGGGGCCGCTCTCGAGGTCATTTCCTTCGTCGTCATCCTCATCGCGGAAAGGGCTGTACTTGTTGTCGGCATCGCGGTAGCTCGTCTTGCGGTCGGAGGGCTTCTTCTCCATCTCTTGTTGTAGGCGATCGAATACAAGGCTGGTTGTGGATGCGGACGAGAGCGATGCGCGTGACGATGACTCGGGCTGTCCGTCGTCGCTATCGGAGTCGCCACGGCGGGCTTGCAGAGAAGCCATGGCTTAGTTGAGTTGGGCAGGTCGCCGGGACAGCTGTCGTTTGTGTGTAATGTGTCGCGTGTGGGAGAAGAAGAAGAGCTGCTGGCCAAAGGGCGAGATCAGGACGACAGCATCGCTAAAAGTCGAAATCGCGGGTACATTAGTGTAAAGGCCGCGATGATCTAGATGGTATGGGAATGAATAAAGGGATGAAATAGCAGAGGCCAAAGCCACGACAATGAAGATGACGAATGCGAACTGGGTGGGTGCGGCTGGGCTGGCATGCGATGAGGAATTAGCGGGGAGCTGGCTGGCTGGCTGGCTGGCTGGTAAGTAACTTGCAAGGGAGTGCCTTTGACTGGCGAGGCTTGGTGGTGCTCACCACTCTTCACTACCTAGGTACCTACCCAACTACCCAGGTAGGTAGGTACCTACACGTGCACGGCCTTGATCATGGCACATCACACGAGCCAACGCTTAAACGATGCAGGGGCCTGCATCAACAGTCAGTTACATGAGCTCATTCTACGCGACCATCTCCAGTACGGAGCCAAAGCATTGCGATATTGCAGGGCAAGCCAAGTCCAGCTGTGCAGGCCTTCCAGGGCGCTTCAAAGGGGTCATCTGTTCGCTTACAGAGTTGTAGCTAGGAAGCTGACTCGCTGAGACACACCCGGCTTCCGCGCATAATGGCATCATCCCGGACATCGAATCATTATTGAAATTAAATCTTCATTTTAGAAATAATTACGCACATCGTTTATCTGTCCCTGCAGCCGTCCAAAAAACAAAAAACGCCACACTCGAGCCCGCCGCACTACGTACTAACTACCAATGTCGCATTCCCACTGCCGCGCCCCATCATACTAAGGCAGTTTGTTGGGAATGCCAGACGACTACTGAGACAGCTGCAGGAAATCGCCGGGTCGAGACATTGCTGTTCCAGCCTGCACTTTGTCGACTACGATCTCGGTAATACGTACGGTACCAAGGTTTGACTTCTAGAAACGAGTGGCTGGGATTATTCGTCGCTGGCTTGCTTGCAGCATGCGGGCATCATCACCATCCGACGACAAACGACCACTTACACGCACCAGGTATCAAGAAACGGGTGTCATCTTCAACTGCTCAGTAATGTCTACCAACGCGAAAACAAAAATACCCTCTTTCCCTTTCTTTTCTGTTCTCTCCGTTCTTTCGCACCCTATTCGACCCTTACAACTACAAAAACTACAAAAACACCGCTCATTGACCCTTCAGAATAATCCTCAAACTTTGGCCCCTGGATCGAAAAACATACTGCCTATAAAGGAGGGAAAGAAGCGACCGTCTAGGCTCCACGAAAGCACATGCAATTCTCTTCCATGTTAGCAATGACAATCGTCCCACCGCTGCCTGCAAAAGAACCCGCAGGGCACAGGACATTTGCGAACGAGCTTGTCGAGTTCGGACGGTGGCTTGCAGCATAATTCTTCACTGTGCCTTTGCGCCAGTCTCTTTCTCTGCCACTGCCTCTGCCTCTGTCTCGTCTTCTGCCTCGTCCCCTGCCTCGTCCCCTGTCTCTGCCTCGGCTCCTGTCTTTGCCTCATCCTCTGTCTCTGCCTCATCCTCTGTCTCTGCCTCATCCTCTGTCTCTGCCTCATCCTCTGTCTCTGCCTCGTCCTCCGTCTCTGCGTCTGCCTCTAACCATGGATATGCCCCTGCATTTGACTGTGCCCATGCCCATGCCTTTGCCTCTACCTCGCGCTGCTCGACTAACGCGCGCTTCCTCTTAACAACATCAGCGTCAAACTTTCTGGAAAAGGTCGCCAGAACGTGATTGGGAAAAAACTTTTCGAGGGCGCTGTCGCTGATTGTACGAACGTCGTCATCGCTGAGACCTACGTGCAACTCTTCGCAGCGCAGCAGCCTTTCTCTGAGGTTCCGGCTCCAGTCAACGAACCAGTCGGGGTCGTCGTCGTCAGGCAGCGCGTGCAGGTGTTCATGCAGCTGGTTATAAGCCCCGATGATCTGGTTGAACATGGAGGGCTGAAGGACACGTCGTAGGTTGGCGACTCTTTCTCGGAGGCTCCCGCTGCAACTGAAGACTTCGCCAAAATCCCACTTGCTGACGGTGCGGTCGAAAAACTCCTCAACCCTCTGGAGACCCTCCCATTCTGCATCGTAGCGCTTCAGCTCAAGCTGATGCATCGGCAGAGTGACCTCATTGAAGTAGTGGAAAGCTCTCTGGTAGGCGTCCATCGCCTCGTCTCCGTCCTCGGCGCAAGACGGAACGTGTTGGAGGCACTCGGGCAAAATGGGCATTTCTGGTCGTGTAAGCGTTTCCCACTTGCTGGGGTCCCCGCGGCATTCTTTGACGTATTTCCATACGCCATACTTGACGGCTTCTTGTTCCAGGGCGTCGTACCACCTACTCCAGTCGGAGACAGAGTAGAGTGAGACAGGCTCCTTGTACATGATCAAGATTATTTCAGTCTGGTCGTCTGCGATGGGCCGTCGGTGATTTGATATCGTGCTAGTACGGAAAAGATGATATTCAAAGTTGTTTACTTTGAGGGTGATGATGGTAATGAAGGTGAATCGATCAAAGGTTGCAGAGTCTGGGCAAGTCCTCCATTTTATACATTTTCAGGATGCACCTAAGCCTGGCTCAAGTACAAATGCTTAATTCAGTCGATAAAATCAGGTGCGAGAAAACAGCACCTTTGGCCTTGCCCGCGGCAAGCAATTGCCAATTACACCCGGCTGACTTGGACCACGAGCGAGCGCTGTCAAAGAAGCTCCATCCACTTCTCCACACCCACCAGGGATGCTAGCCAGCTCCAAGCTTCCCATCTGCACACGTCTCTCCTCGTCGACTTCCAGTTTTTCTCCTTCTTCTTTTCGTGCCATTGTTCTCTGTACAACAAAACCACGCTCTTTGCATCTCGTCTCCATAAGAGATTGGGAAAATTCTATTTCCGGGCCAAAGCTCAATGGCCATGGCCAGCCCTGCCTCGCACAAGCCCAGGCGCAAGGGCAAGACAAACGGCATCGATGTCGACGTTCGCCCACGCGTCGAAGCTCCCTCCAAAGCACCTTTGTTCCCGCTGGCCGGGTTCCTTTGGCCGCTGCGCTCGGCGTCGTCGCAATGGACCGTCCTTCCCCTCGTCCTCATGGTCGCCGGACTGTTCCGCTGGGCTGCAGGACTCTGGGGCTACTCTGGTGCGTTCATCTCCCTCCTGTAATCCCAGACAGACGCCACCGAACAAAACAGGAAGAGCTAACCAGCCGCCTCATAACCGCAGGCTTCGAGCGGCCCCCGATGTTTGGCGACTACGAGGCGCAACGACACTGGATGGAAATCACCACGCATCTCCCCATCTCACAGTGGTACTTTCACGACCTCGAGTGGTGGGGGCTCGACTACCCGCCCCTGACGGCCTACCACAGCTGGCTTCTCGGCAAGATTGGCGCATTGTTTGACCCTGCATGGTTTGCGCTCTTCACGTCGCGTGGTTCGCACGATACCAATCTCAAAGTCTTTATGCGCGCCTCCGTCATTGTCTCCGAGTACCTGACCTACATCCCCGCCGTTGTCGTCTTTGTCCGCCGCTTCAGCAGGCTGAGCGGCGTGCCGACGTGGGCCAGCAATGTCGCCCTTGTCGCCATCCTGATGCAGCCTGGTACCATTCTCGTCGACCACGTTCACTTTCAATACAATACAGTCATGCTGGGGCTCGTGCTCGCCAGCATGTCGAGCCTCCTCGCTGAGCGTTACAGATGGGCTGCCGTCTTCTTTGTCGGCGCATTGGGCTTCAAACAGATGGCGCTCTACTACGCCTTCAGCGTCTTTGCGTACCTTCTTGGACGTTGCGTCAAGCCTAATATTAGCCTCGGGCGGCTCATTGGCATTGCCCTGGTCACGCTCATCTCGTTTGCCGTTCTAATACTTCCCATTGTCGCTGGCGCTCTTTATGATGCGCATCGTGGCATCGACTCGCGCCCCGAGCTCGGAGGGCCTCCGCCGCCGCTGCCGATTCTTTCCTTCCTTTCCGATCATCTCGACACCGAGGCTTTCTATTACCCCGTGGTAGAGCAGCTTGTGCAAATGGTGCACCGTGTGTTTCCATTTGCTCGCGGCCTTTTTGAGGACAAGGTCGCCAACTTTTGGTGCGCTGCCAATGTGGTCATCAAGTTGCGCCACTATCCTAGCGAGCTGCTGCAAAAGGCCTCCCTCGTATTCACGCTACTCGCCATCATCCCACCAAACCTGATTCTCTTTGTCAAGCCGCTTAAGGCTACTATGCCGCTAGCCTTTGCCACCACTGCTTGGGGCTTCTTCCTGTTCAGCTACCAGGTTCACGAGAAGAGTGTTCTTCTTCCTTTGATGCCCATGACGATGCTTCTTGCCGGCAAACAAGGCCTCAACGGCAGCGTGCGCGCCTGGGTTGGCTTCGCCAACATGCTCGGCGCGTGGACCATGTTCCCTTTGCTGCAGCGTGTCGACCTGACCGTTCCCTATGTAGTGCTTACCCTGCTTTGGGCATACCTCCTCGGCCTGCCCCCAGTGTCGTGGACGGCTCCACTGCAAGACACCCACACCAAGCCTCTTGTGCAGTATGCCACTATGGCGCTTCATTCCGGGTTCTACGCACTGATGGTTGCATGGCACATTGTTCAGGCGTTTTTGCCGCCGCCGCCAAGCAAGCCGGATCTGTGGATAGTGGCTAACGTTGGCATCGGTGCAGCGGGCTTCCTCATCTGCTATGTTTGGTGCTTCTGGAGACTTATTGTCGAGAGCGACCTACTGCCAAGTGCCGCAAAGACGCCCAAGGCTAAAAAGCTGCAATGAAGTAATATAAGAAGATGGTTTTCCGGAGACTAGCTGGGCTAGAATTTGATATGCATGAACCTCTAGAGGGTTCCTTTTTGTTTTTGTAATAATGCTAGGACTAAATTCAAAGGCCGTTAATAACGACTGCAAGGAAGAAAGATCAACTAGTTAGGTAGTTACAGGTGGAGAGGCCGGGACCACCTCCACCAGCTCTATGCAAGTGCAACTTTAACCACTCGGCATTCGCGATACACTCACTTGTCCGTCCTGCACGCCCGACTACGTTTAGTCACCTACAGCTAGAGTCCCGCGGTGGCCAATTATACTGAAAATAGTGTGCGGTGCACATGAGCATGCGGGCTGCCAAAGCAGTGTCGCTGGTCGCTGTCCGCACCGTCGTGTGTCCCTGAAAGCACTAGGAGGCGCATTGTCCTGCCTACTTTTACCACGGCCGTATTTCCTTCTTCTTCTCACTATAATTAGGGATATAGTCATGGATCGAGGCAGGTCTGCCGAGTGTATGTGCTTGTGCTTGGTGGCGCAGCCAAAGGACGGGCGCTTTGGTGGTTGGTTCACGTTTTAGACTGGCAGACGCCAGGAATATCTTGTCACTGCTCGACCAGGGTTTGAGCTTCGACCGATAATATGATTTCTGTATCTACAAACACCAAGACCCTCAGCCTCAGCACGTACAAGCAATCTCTTTACGCCATTGCCCGATTCTGCCGAATTCGCCCACGGTCGTGACGTCGAACTGTCTCGAACTCGTGTAACCCGACTAGAGCAGGATTGTTTGCTCCCCTCACTGTGGCTTGCCTGCGTGAAAGAACGACAACATGTTCTTTTGCATCTTGAACCTCTTTCCTGCAGCCGGCCTGCTGGCATTTTTCGCTTTTCCCATCCCGACTTCCCTGTCGAGTTCAAGAGCCAATCAGGAACATCTTTGCGTAGCATCCATTGATTCCTCCAGCCTCGGGTGTTGTAGACGAACATACACACAAACACACACATCCGGCCTATTTGGCGCACTATACGACGCACAAAGATGGCGAGCACAGCCGATACCGTGAGTTGCATTTGTTTACGGGAAAGTGTGGTGGTGGTGGTGGTTTGTTGAACCGAACAAGAAACTAATTAAATCCTTGCGCCGGTAGTACCAGGGCACGGCGACAATCAGCCCTGCGCAAATCGCGGCGCTCTCGGTCAGCGTCTTTGCCATTCTGGTCTTTACCAGCGCAAGTATCTACCTGTGCGGGCGGCGCAAGGGCTCCAAGGTGGCGACGCAGCGGGCGATGCGCAGCATCGCCTACTTATACCCCCATCCTCAGACGCGCATACCGGAGGAGGCGACGACGCCGCGAAGCTCGACGGCGACGAGCCGGCAAGGCACGACCGGTGACGGCGGTGGCGGGCGACTCACCAAGCTGATTAAACAGACGCTCGGCATAAGGGTCGACACCGCCGGCACCACTGCCGCCACCGCCGAAGAGGCGTCACCGGCGGAGAAGGAGCGTGATTCTAGAGCGACGAGAATGCGAGCGACATCGCCGCTGCAAATGAGCATCCATCCAGGTGCTAGGAACCCTTACAGCGGCACGGAAGAGTTCCAGGCGGCGGTGCATAATCTTCTGGGCTATCGACCTGATGAGCTGCAGGAATGGTACCCGTGAGTTTTTACAAGAAATGAGTCAGGCCGAAGGGTGCACGTGTGTGTGTGTGTGTGTATGTGTGTGACCAAAGGCTAATTATGTTCATGATGTAGTGAGTCTGATGATGACGCCGATGACTTGTCGCGACAGGAACAAGACGAGGGCTCCTTTCCGGCAAGGCGTCACTGCGGCTCGCCGCTGCCAGCATACCAAGAAGTGGCAGAGGCGCAGCCGCACAGGTTTTCGTGGCAAGGGCAAGAATCAGACTATCGACCGGAGAAAAGATAGGTCACTGGGAGACGAGGCGAACCGACTGGGAACAACCATGCCGAGAGTGGGAGACTCCGACGGGCTTTGGCTATATATGCACTTTAATAATGGAATCAACTGCTCAAGTACTTTTGAACACAAGGGCTTGGGAAGTCTGCGCACGTACTAATGTGATGACATACTTACTGAAGTACCTCTTAGTTGGTGGCTCCGGCAACATACGCACCTTGAGATGAAACACACTGTTTTGATATTTTCAAACTCGGAATGACAGCACACATCATGATTCACATTGGCACAAAGAAGAGCACGGCAGCACTATTCCGGAAAATGATTCTGATTTATCGTAAATCTCGAGGCCAAGAAACTCCGACTATCGCACCAAGGCGAGTCCAAGACCTAAAACCCCAAGTGTGCCCATTGGTTTGTCATTGCCAAACCAACACTTTCTGTTGCACAATGTCCGACAGAAAACCATGAAATCGCTTTTCCCAAGAAGAAAAGAACCAACTTTGTTTCGTGTTCGTTTCTTTTAAAGTCGTCGTTACCGTAACAGCCGTGAGCGGACCGCTTAGTCGAACAGACCGAAACCCATGTCCTCGTCGGACTCCTCCTTCTCCTCCTCCTTCTCCTCGGCAGCGGGAGCGTCGGCAGCGCCGCCGGCAGCGGCACCGCCAGCAGCAGCAGCACCGCCAGAGCCACCAGAGGGGACAGAGGCGAGCTTGCTGGAGCCCTGGGAGATCAGCTGTCACATTGCATGTTAGCATTCTGTTTCCTCTTGCGCGGTCCGAGCATGCTCTATGGATCCGTTCCTTCTTGCGCAGAGCAAAGCGTGACATTGCTGCTGCGCACAGGGAAATCATGTCCATCGTCTAGAGCTCTCGGTGTCTGGGTTCGTACCTCGTTGATGTCCTTGCCCTTGAGCTCGGAGAGGAGGGTCTTGGTGCGCTCCTCATCGGCCTCGATACCGACGGCAGAGAGGACGCTGCTGATGTCCTTGGCGGAGGGGGACTCGTTACCGCCGAGGGTAAGGAGAAGGTAAGCGGCGAGGTGCTTCATTTTGAATGTTTCTGTTTGCAAAGAAGAGAATGTGTTGGTCAGCCAGGCTGGCAGCTAAAGACGAATGCGCTCTGCGTTTCCAGAGATTGTTTCCCAATAGCTCAAATCAAGCCTCCCCAGCAACAGACTGGCGGCGGCGAGGTGTAGAACATTTATACACCATTGGGACAACAGCCGTGGCGCAAGAATAGCATTCAGCAGCGTCGGCGTGACTCACTGTTGGGGAGTTCGAAGAGGAACACGAGAAATCAATCACTTTAACCGCGAGTATTGAGGCGGAGACTGAAACCTTCGGGTTCAAAGTTTTGTTGGATTGGCTTGAAAGTAGTTTCGAGAGGAAAAATAGGTCCTACGTCTGGCGGGTCACGAGAAAATAGGCAGAGCCCAACAGTGGTGGATGCCCTCACACAATTTTTTTCCAATTTGTGGGCGAACTGGACTGGGCCTCTGTGGTTAGGCGAGCCACTCACATTAGGGCGTGGGCAGGGGTGCAGGGGTAGTGTGCTGCCTCCACTTCGGCACTAGCCACAGTCGTGCCGCCACAGATCTGGCATTTGTCACGTGCTCCATCTAGCGTCGTTGTGGACGATAAGCAAACGTGGCGCATGCTCTTCTTTTTTTTGTTCCAGCCATTGCGCCCGCCGTGGTTGGTTAGGTAGGCAGGCTTCTGGCGTGCTGGGGGGCAAGTTGACAGTTGCTCACATCATACCACACCTTCGTTTCTCGTGTGCTGTCCGCGCAACACTCTCCCTCATACAACAGCCTGCGGATCGCGGTATCACAAGGACCATACCACACCGCCTATTGTCCATATTATCGTCATTTCTCGATGGGCCTCTTCGCGCCGACGGAGACTGTGATTCCCTGCACGCTTAAAAAGAAGAAAAGAGCTGCCTCGGCGCGCCAGGTCGGAGCTGACCCAACTTGCGAGGATCGTTTGCCTTGACTTTGGGTCTCGAGGCTTTGACTGAGCGCTGAGCAGCCGGCAGGAACTATTCTCTCAAAGATATACATCACCCCAACGGGCTTTCATCAACGTTTGGAAGCGTGACCAACGACTTTTGCACGATGCCTGTAAGTCACCAACACCAACCACGAGACTGCACAGTCCATATTATCCTTTGCGGCACGGCTTCCTAACCATCAACATGTATAGATCAGTGATTTGTTGGCCTCGATTAGCGGAGGGGCGGGCAAGAGCCCAGCGTCGAGCCGCCCCAACCCACCCGCGAGCATCAAACGAAAGGCGAGCTCCGACTTGCCCAGCACTGCCAGCAAGACACAGCGGCTCACACCCCCGCCGACAAAGTCATACCAGACACCCCGACCCGTGAGCGACAAAGTCCCCTCGAGCGGTGCGCGCTATGCAGGAACAGCGGCCGGCGGACGACCTCTTGGATCGACCGCGCGAGCAGCAGCCCCGCTCGCGAACAAGCCCCGACCTGTGTCGTCTGCCGCCTCCTCGCCCGCGGCTGCCACACCCTCGAGAGCTGCGCCGAAGAAGGGGTCGTTTGCGGAGATTTTAGCCCGTGGCAAGGCTGCGCAGGTATCCATGGGTCAGGTGGGCAAGATTCAGCACAAAAAGGTCGAGAACCCTCCGAAGCGGTCTAAGGACGAGGTGCAAGACGGTGCTTCCGCCACTGGGCCGATCGCGCGTGGGAAGAAGCCGGCGGCGCCCGGCTACGGCGGCACATCGCGACCTTTGCAGCGGCCCACCAGCAGCGGTGCCGCAGCCAACGGCAGCAGACGGCCTGGTGGCGGCTCGTCTCTGTCAAAGCAACGCCCATCATCGACGGCGCCAGGCCCTGCCCGACGGGGGGCTACTGCTGCTGCCCAGGAACTGCCGAAGAAGATCAAAAAGGCCGCCACCGCGACGACGGGCTACGCGGGCACCGCACGGCCCAAACCCGGCGACGACGTCAAGAAGCGGCACCACGAGACCCCGCGCGGCGGCGCCCTCCTCAGCGCGCCCAAGGCCCGCGGCGCTGGGAGCCGCGGCGGCAAGTACGACGACGAGTACGACGAGGACATGGACGACTTCATCGACTACGATGACGACGAGGATGGTGGCGGTGAGCGGGGCCACGGGTACGCCTCTGACGGGTCGTCGGACATGGAGGCTGGCATGGACGACATTTACGACGAAGAGGACCGCGCGGCACGCATCGCCCGGCAGGAGGACATTCGCGAGAAGCAGCTGGAAGAAACCCTCAAGGCGGCCAAGGAGGAGCGTCGCCGCAGAGCTTTGGGCTACAGGTGATCTTCATCATCAGCTGCCGTCGTCTGGCGCAACCAAGTTTCATCAATAGATGGAACGCATCGACTGGTACGGAGGGGAGACGACAACTATACCACGGCGTTGTGTTTTCCCCCATTCTTTGGCCTATTTTCTCGGCCCTTTTGTTTATTACACCATGTTCCAAGACTGTTGCAAGAAAGGCGACTTGGATGGGTAGAGAGGAGAGGGGGGATTGTGTTGGCAGGCATACATTACACAGACATTTAGCGATGGAGTTTTATTTTTTCATTTTCGTGCCGCCTGACAATTCCGACGCAACATGTCACAAGTTTGTTCCTCTTCACAATTGATTTGTTCAAGTCAGAAAAATTGCGATTATTACAGTAGTGGCATCTGCCGAGCGAAAACTGTCAAGTGAATCACTTCACTCTACATGGTGCCATTGGCATAAATCTACGATACTTGACGCAGCTCCAGAGCTAGTGTATTCGCCGTCGTCCTGGCACATGATGCTTCAACGTGCCGCACTCACGGCGCAACGCTGTTCTCTTTACCGCTCGAGCCATAGGGCTGAAGGAGCCACCCCTCATAGTGCTTCGTCGTTTCTGAGCCTCCATTTTCGCCATTCACTTTGCCATTTTGCTGGCCCTTTGTCGTAGTTGCACCTTGGTCTGCCTTGGCGGGAGCCTGTGGTAGCGATGCCGGTGGCGGTGGAAGTTGATAAGGAGACGTGGAGGAAACGACAAGTGGTGGACCTGGGTCCTTGTCGACAGTGTCGGGCTTGTTGACCTTGGTGCCCTCGCTGTCGCCGTCTTCTTTGCCATTCAGCGCTGCCGCACTCGCGGCGACGGCCTCAGACATGATGCCCTTTTGGCGCAGATACTGGATAGACCGGAGAACAGCCAAGTCTTCTTGTTCCTTGTCATTCAGGATGAGACGCTGCTGAATCGTCAGGCGGCCATTATTGGCCTCTTGCTCCTTGATAGCAGCCTCGCGAATCTCGGGATCATGTACGAAGCGGCACTTGCCCTTCTTACCGCAAGTTCCACCTGTAGAATAGTATTTGCAGTGTCTGGTGACATCTGCCTTTTTTCCACCAGCAGTAGGAAGCGGTCGACTGGGGATAGCTGTAGACGACGCCTTGGTCGAAAGGGCTTCAGGGGGCTCGTCGTCGGACGAGTTATCAGAGGCGCCACGCATCTCGTCGCCTTCATCGCCCTGCTCTCGCTTTCGCTTGATAGAGAATTCTACTTTGCGCAGCTGCTTACGCAGTTTGTCGGCTTCCCTTTCGAGCGAGGCAGCTTTATCCTCGTTCCTTTGCGCTTGCGCAGCAGCCTTTCTGGCTTCAGTACGAGCTTTCGTGGGGAAGTTCTTACGACGCTCCGCAAGAAAAGCAGCAACATCGTTGATTCTAGGGCCATTGTTAGTTTCATGGTCTTGGTCTGAGTCTTACAGACACAGAGCGTTCAAATACCTCAATGCTTCTTCTCCTATAAGTTCGCTGAGAGCCTTCTCCTCCCCCTCGTCGTCTTCCGACTCCGACTCCATACCAGGCGTTAAGCCAAGTGTATTCGTCTTGCGCTTCTTCTTTTTCCCGAGCGACGCAGAATCATTCTTTTGCTGTGCCTTGCTAGGGTTGGGTTTGTTAGAGCGCCTGTCATTGTGATGGCCACCTCGGCCACGATTGCCGCCATCTCTATGCCCTCCACGGCCGCGACGTGGGTACTGCCCATGTTGCCCGTCTTTGTGGTGCGAGACAGGACGCTGTGCTGGAGGAGGACCTCCGTAGGGAAAGTGCTGAGGAGGGGGTTGATGAGCACGGGGATCAGGTGGGTATGGCTGAGCATAGCTGCCTCCATTTGGAGGTCTTGCCGCGCCCCTTGGACCCTTGTCATGGTAACCGCCGCGTGATGGTCGGCCACCAGAATGATGCGGCTGCCCCGGCCCATTCCACTGAGATGGGCTCGGCGGCGGTGGCGCTCCGTAGGGATAGTGCTGAGGAGGCGCATAAGGGGCCTGTTGCGGGGGAGTGTAATGCACCGGAGGGTAGCTTTGCGGCGGATATGCTGGAGGATAGGAAGCAGGTGGCATCGGTGCAGCTGCAGGTCCATGATGACCACCATGGTCGGGAGTCCAGTGTTGAGTATGAGGTTGATGCGGATAGCTGTGGCCAGGCGTCGGAGGGTAGCTCATGGGGACGGAAGGGTGATTCGCGTACGGCTGCGGCGGCATGTAATCATATCGCGGCTGAGAGGCTTGGTGGTGCTCGGGTCGAGGCCCATTGTGCTGCCCCTGTCCCCCGCGGCCACGACCATGACCATGAGATCCTCCACGTCGCTGCGAACTAGATCCTCGGCCATACGCTGCCGGAGAGCTGGCGGCCGGAGGCGGCGGCGGCGGCGGCCCGTACCCGTACCCAGACATGATGAATGAATAGGAGGTAGAACAGGCGGACAAGTAGGGATAGCTGCAAGGTGAGGGGCGAATGCGCGCTTGCTGAAGTTCACCCTGAAAGACGAAGAAAGAATTTGCTCCCAACAAGGTTTGCTGATGGACAGTGTTTGCTGAAAGAAGAAAGAGCGAAGAGGGGGCGCAGGCATACAAAGAAACAGCAGGTGGCGGCAGAGGGGAACGAGAAACAGGAGCTCAAGCAAACTAGAGGAGTGGCCTCTGATGGCTCGCCTTGTTACCTTGACAGCACTATTGGAAAGCGCCCACGCCAAACTTAGTAGCAAATGCTCCAAGAAGTGAAAAAGCGCGATGAGCCGTTGCCTCGTGTGAGTATCGTTAGCCTTCCCAGAAGCTTACCGGGATAAGTAGCAAAGAGGCGCCGAGTCAAGCAGAGCACGCTTTTTTTCTGCCGCGTGTTTGGCTGTCTCAATCTGTGTCTGCTTGCCTTTTTGAAACAGCGCCTGGAGGCGGAGGACAAGGCTGTCCGAGGCGGCAGGCGGTGAGAGGACTCAAGCCACAGTGAGGCTAGACGGCTAGGCCTGTTTGGGCGTGCTCTGCGATTTTGCCCATCTCGAAGCTTTTCGATTTTCGAATAGACCAGAGAGTGATCTGGAGCCGAGCGTGCCAGCAATCCTTGCATGTTTCCTGTTGAGTTGCATCCAGCAAGTCACATGGCCCATCGCTTCATTGCGGCTGGAACGTATGCATCGTGACGCGCTCTAGTGGCTTCTTCAGTTGGATCACAGCCGCAGCGCAGCGCAGCGCATCATGTTCATCCTTGTATGTAACACACTCACTGTGCGAGTTCAAAGCCGCCCAATCATTGACCAGTCGTGTTTTTCTAGACAAAACTCTCGGATCTCGTGCAGATTGCACCAGAAGACTTTGCCAAGCGCAGCATAATCGCCATTGAAGACAATATTAATGCCAAATACGCCAACAAAGTGAGCCCATCCCCGGTTCGCTAGCTACAGCAGCATCGCATTTTTGCGCAGACGGGCTGACTTTATACGACGACAGGTCATTCAGAAAATCGGCTTATGCATATGTCTGTATGACATTCTCTGGACATCAGAGGGCCTAATCGGCCATGGAACCGGCCTTGTCAACGTCAACGGTATTTGCGCCTCAACGCTGTCGACCCTTGGTTGCCCTTCAAAGCTAACTTTTTGAACAGTCGAGTTCCGTATGATTGTCTTTCGGCCATTCAAGGGCGAAGTCATGGTCGGTCGCATACGCAGCTCCACGCCTGCGGGCATCAATGTACGGACAGACTTTTTTGACGACATTTTTGTGCCTTTTGAAGAGCTCCCTGCCGGTGCCGAATAGTACGTTTGCAGCCTCGACTTTTTTCAAGTTCATCATCAGTCGCTAACTGTTTGTTTGCGCAGTAATCACTCGGAGCAGCTTTGGATCTGGAACCTGGACGAGGAGGAGAGGTTGTTTTATGATACCCACGAAATGGTGCGCCTGCAGGTCATTGACGAGGAGTGGCACGATCAGACGCCCATTGGCCCTACGCAGGCCGATGACTCCCCCATCAAGACTCCCTACCGCATCAAGGGCAGCATGGCCAAGGAAGGTCTCGGAGTGTGCCTGTGGTGGGATAGCGCATGATGCCATTATTGGAAAAAGCACGGATTGGTTGGGCAGGCTTTTGTTTTGGGAACATTCATGGGAACGGCGTATATCTTGTACACATTCATCTATCATCTGTCTATATAATTTCAAGTGGAATCAAAAAATATTGCCGCTAGAAACGGGATAGCAGACGGTCTTCGACATCGTCCAGAACAGAGTAGTGCTCAACGACTTGCAGGTTCTCCGCCTCGGCCTTGAACTGCTTGTCGACATCCTGGCCAGGACCGCCCATGGGGTTAACCGGCATGCCCTGGGCCTGCATCTGCTGAGCGAGCTGGCTGGCGGCTGTATCAAGTAGTCAGTAACTCTGCTGCACAGTGGTCATTCCGTGTTGACGTGTACTCACCATTGTCGCTGCCCAGGAGAAAGACGTAGACAAACTGCAGGCCAAAGATGCACAGAAAGTACCAACTGATACTGGACATCCACCGCGGGTCCATGTCCTTTGTCTGCACGCCAGCCTGGAGCATACTCTTGAACTTGATGGTGATCGGGAATGGCAGTTTCACTATCGTCCGACATTGTTAGCAAAATGTGCCAGTCTCCCACCGGGCGAAGAAGCCCCCCTTTGATTTGGTGCACGTACTAATGACGTAGCCGCTGAAAAAAGCATTGATCCAGCTCATGATGAGCGTGTTGGGGATAATCATGGCCATGTTGTTCTTCATCATGCCCATCATGCCGTCCATGGCGCCCGGGTCGCTGAGCGGGTTGGCGGCCGGCTTGCCCTTGCTGTCCGGGTCCTTGAGGAACTCGCCCGACTCGTAGCCGGCGGCGAGGGCCTCGCGGCGGGCCTCGAACGACCGGCGCGACAGCACGTGGTAGTTGCCGCGGAGGGTGACGCCGCGCGCCAGGGCGCGCTGCTCGCGGACGGCCTTGGCCTCGAGCTTCTTGGGCGTCGGGGCCATGAGGACCGAGGCGTAGTGGCGGAGGACGCCCGTGAGCACCATGACGACGGTGATGGGGATCAGGATCCAGTAGCTGTGTGTTGGTTAGCACAATGTCCCCGCCTCCCAAGTGCGCTGAGGCTATCCCGCGCCGGAGGAACTCGTGTCGCCCGACGTACAATAGCTGGGGGTCCCTGTAGAGGGTTTGCACGGGAATCTGCGCCATGATGGGTTGCGATTCGGGGGGGTTCGGTCCGCAGTCGGCTTCGGAGATGGAGATTAGGGTGACCGTGAACACGACGGTCGGCGGTGGTTTGTCGAGATTGATGAATGCCCGGCCAAGCTACGTTCGTGGTGGGATTGGGATTGGAGCCGCTGCCAGCTCCGGAGCTACTATTCTGCCGCCTGCCGCTAGCTCTACCTAGGTACCTACCTACCTACCTAGGTAGCTGGCCTGCTTCTGCACCACTACAGCGCTACAGGCGCGCGCGCTGGCGGCGTGCTGCACCAGCTCAAAGCGGTCCCCACATTCCGTCCCTGGACAGTCGGCCGCTGGGGACAGCTATCCTTTCCCCACGAGACTTACAAGCCACCTCGACGACAACTTGACGACCAACTTTCCCTCTGCCTCTTCTCACTCATTTCTAGAACATATCCAGTCCAGCACCCCGGGCTGCACATTTCTTCACAATGGCGACCGAAAAGATTGCGCTCTACAATCTCGCGGGTGAGCCCTCCCCCCTCTGCCCATTCCTACTCACTCCCGCAAGGCCGTACCACTGACATGACGCGCGAGCCCAGATCTAAAGAACACCTCGGACGATGCGATCCCCAACTACCTCAACTCGCTCAAGTTCAAGCAGACGCACCATCTCCAGGACGTGCGCCTCGCGCTCGGCTACAGCGCCTTTTCCATCGCCGCGCTCTGCTTCCTCTGGGACTACAAGCTGGGCTGGGACAGCACCAAGCACTATACCGCCGCCGCCGTCGTCGTCTACATGTGTCTCAACGGCGCCCTGACCTACTGGATGACGCTTCGGGAAAAGAATATCATTTACGAAGGCACAGCGCCATCCGGTGACAAGGCAAGTCTTGTTTGACCTCGAAGCCCCGCCCCCCTCTCGAAGCCCCCTCTACTAACAAAGTCGCCCGCTCTTTTCAGATTACAATCTCGACAACGACAAAGAAAAACGTCCCCATCTACAACCTCGGCATCACCGTGTCCCCGAAACGCAGCACCGCCGCGGCGAAGCCCCAGACGTATGCCATCGCCAAAGAGTTTGCCGGCTGGTTCGACGAGGTCGGCTTCTTCGTCGCCGCGCCGTTCCAGGAGATGCTCGCGAGCGCCGTGCCGCTGATCGGCAAGCAGGACCCCAAGCGCGTCAAGGCGTCGCGGGAGATGCTCGACGCCAACCCGGACCTGCTCGACGCGGTGCTCGCGGCGTCGGGCACCGAGGCCGCAGGCGAGGCGCGACAGCGCAAGGCCTAAGTTCTGCTTGCATGTTGTTGAGGGGAGGATGGAGGAACAGTTGGGCCGTTCTTGGCGGCTACGAGGGTTCGTTCCACCTGCAGTGGCAACAAAGTATTGCCATGAAACGAAATGTTTTTTATCAGCGGGTTTTCTTAACACGTACCATCCACATACGCGCGCTGTTGCGGCACAAAACAGAGCAGTGTATTCTCAAAAGGCACAAATAAATTATAAAGGATAATAAAAACAAGTGTAAAGCAACAAATGGTATTTCCACCTATCTGCATGTAAATAAAAGGAGCAACATATGAGTGCTATGCATGGATGGCCCTGGTGCAGAGAACAGTCAACAACCGCTCTTCCGTCAGGCACTCTTGCCCATAAATTCTATCCGACTTGGGACAAACAGAAAATCGTCACCTTGAAAAATACAAGCCTCGACCCCCTTTTGGTTCACCACAGCATAGTCAGCTGCCCACTGCCACGCCAATTACCGCTGTTGAATGCGACTACCCCTCTCCTCTTCGCGATTCCACCAGACCAGGCTCTTGATTATTTTACTTCCGCCCACGCAACACGTGCCGCACGAGCAGATGCACGCACGTCGCGGACCCGGTGGCCACAGGCTGCGGCGAGGTGTCTCTCCACCGAAGGCACATAGGCTAGAAGGTGGCGAGACTCGACCAGCCGAGGAAGCCCGCCTAGGATCTGGAGGCCAGTCTTGCTACAGCGAGCCAGTGTCTCCGGATCCTGCGATGGCGCAGCAATAGCCTCGGGCACCCAGTCCGGCTTTGGCTTGGGTTGATCGTCAACTGCAAAGGTGCTCGTGCAGATACCAATGATGCTTCGGATGTGGTCCTGCGTCTTCTCAGGCGCCTCTGTCAGAGCCGTCTTGAGCACATCAAGAGATGCCAGCGTGTCGGTTCCGAGCCCCACTGTCTGGGCAACCGAAATGGCAACGCGTAGAAGCTTTTCTACATCATCTTCATACACAGAGTATGGCATGTGCTTCACGAGCATAAGCACACCGAGTCCAAAGCTAGTCTTAGCCAGGTTATCGTAGAGGAATTGGTTTGTGGAAAGAGCACACTCCAGCATGGGCTGCACCATCTGCATGTAGAGCTTCTGCATCCAGAGCGGTTTTACAACCGCATAGGCTTCCTTGGAGAGGAATCTCTGCGGAGCGGCAATCAGCTCCAGCCGGCGAGCTATGTCATAGCCGATGATTCTGTTCTTGGGGCTGTCACGAATTAGCTCAACTAAGCGATGTGTCTGCTTTCCATTGTATCGACGCAGCAGGCCAGCCGCGATGGCAAGAACGGGAATAGCCTTGTCTATGGACGAGTCTTCGGAATTCAGCAGCGCATTAGCCAGCTGCGTGTTGATGGCGTCGAGAACTGGCTCGGCCGTTTCCAGTGTGTACTTGTTGGCGAGAATGCTCAAGATAGACTTGGACACGGCAGTTGCAGTCGCACTGTTGTCTCTCTCAGTGCTCGAGATGATGGCAACAAGCATTTGCTGGCCAACGTCGCCGTCAAACTATCTGTTGTTAGCATCTTATATCAAGCAGCGTGGCTGTGACTACTGACCAATTGCGCCACGCGAGCCGGGTGTAAAGCCTCCACGATGCCAAATGTCAAAGAGTTCACGCGACCGTTAACAAGCCATCTCCAAGAGCTTGGCGTCGTCGCGTATCCATCCTGGAATAGGTTGATGGCCCACGTCTCAGCAGCCAGTGCGGCTTGTTGTGTCTCGGTAAACTTGTGCGTGACGAAGCTCGCAAGGCTGGATATCAGATACAAGTACTGCGATGCAGAAAATTGGTCGTCTCGAGGGAAGTCGTCGCTCAATACTATGCTCTCGTTGCCAATGTTGCCTGTTGTGTGAGCCGCCTTGCGGTACAGCGTTCTGACGATGAATAGCGTGATTAAGAGAAATTCGCCATAAACATCCGTCAGGGATTTGTCAGTGCTTGACCTGAGCATATTCACTTCTTGGCCTGCATCGACGTTGCCCAGGCTCTTCAGTTCGGGGTGCAGGGTTGTGATGTCACTCAGCCAGGTGGTAGAGACACGAAGTTGGTTGCGATCCAAGTCTTGCTTAAAGCAGGCATCGTTGAAGTAGCGACAGGCTGATTGAACGCTGGCGACGAGCGAGCACCAAAGCTTGATGTCGGCTTTGGATGTAATGGCGGCCAAGAGCTCATTTGTAAGCGCACAGACGAGCGTGACAAAATGGGTAAGTCCCGGTGAAGGTTGCGAAGGAAGTTCCGAGCAGCCCACATATGCCAGCATGGATCCTAGCTCTTGTATGGTTTTGGCGCCGCTAACGCCTTGTACTTTCCAGCTCTCCCGTATGATGGCTGTCCCCTTCTGCAACAGGGTATCAAAAGCGGTTGGCAGGTCCAGCACGATGCGCTGGAGAGATTTGGCTGTCTCATTGACCAGCTGATCAGACGATGAGGGGTGTTGCCGAGAGTCCTGTGAGTGACCTGTGGTGATTTCGAATAGTACATCGCAGACCTCAGCACATGTTTCATCGGAGAGAAGTCTAGGGCTGTCGGCTGTGATATCAGCAGCCCCGGAAGCCCGCTGGCAAAGCAGTACGGCAGCACCTTGAACAGCTTCTGCGCCGATCTTGAGTTCCTCTTGGGACGCGTTTGTGGTTTTGGCAGTCATCAGTGGAGTCTTGAAAACACCGTCATAGAGGGTCTTGAAAACAGAATCGATGGAGACAAAGTCGGCGAGTTTTTCGGCGTTAATGGTATGCCTCATGAGTAGTATGCGAGTTTCGAGTATGACTCTCAGCAGTCTCAACAAATCTTGGCTATGCGACTCGGATTTCGGATGGCGCAGGTTCTCCTTGATGTGTGTAATGGCTGGTGCGACCATTAAAACAAATGCGCTCGGTGATGCGCTCAGTATGGCAACGAGTAGTCTGCCTGCAGCACCAGCATACATGGCATTCGAAAGGTCGTTGACACAATCACGGGTAACGGTGAGCGTGAAGTCGCGCAGGTCATCTCCGTTCAAACGAGGTGTGAGAGCTTTGAGGGCCTCGAGAGTAGCCCAGATAGTGTCTTCAATCTCTCCGTTGCGGACCTCATATTTGAGGCTTCCCCATATCCGATTAGCAAAAGGAATCACAGACTGGCTGGGATCATCATATTGCTCCAGACAGGCCTTGAGTGTCCGCAGAACATCGACCTTCACGTTGACAGTGACACCTTCTCCCTGGTCTAGCTTTCCAACCAGGAATGGGATGGCACTGTCTGCCAGCGCATGGTGTGCTGAGAAACATTTGCGCAACTGGGATTTGAGTTCTTCGGGCGTGACCTGGCTCTGCGCGGTTCGGGGCAGAGTGATGGGAAAGTATGCCTTGAAACTGCCGTATAGATGCTCCAAGATGTCTTTCTCGACAGAATATTGCAGCATATATGTGTGTAGGATGTCGAACCAGACTAGCAGGCAGTCGGGATCGCGCTCGCTGCGGCACAGCTCAATTAATTGAACCATAAAGGCAGTGGCGTCGTCACGGCGTTGAATGTTGGCGGCAACATCTTTATTCGATATCAAGGATCGCAGCAGTTCATATACTGCCAGACGAGTTCTGGCTATTTGGCGGGAGAAGTCGTCCTTGAGGGTACACACTTTTTGAATAATTTCGTGGCCGATCGAGGGCTGAAATGACTTCATGGCGATGATTTTGGAGAGGGCCGAAGCAGACGGCAGCACGCCAGCCTTGTGATCGACGTCGAACATGGCACCGAAGAAGCCAACCAAGAGTTTCACTATGCGCTGTGTGATTAGCCGGGGACATGAGCCGACATGCCGACATCGCAGGGTGGGCTACGTACCTTGGCTAGCCTTGAGAACGTCATTGCCGACATATTCGAGAGTCTGCGACAAAAAATCCAAAGCTATTTGCGTCAATATATCAAAGTCGCCAAATATGCTAATAGGGGCCATACCTTTGGCTCGCGCCGTCCAGTCGGTCTGTTCCTGGGAGTCCTGGCTGTCACCGCCGCTTCCTGGCATCCAAACCTGCACAGACTCTACCCAGCGGGCCACCGGGTTTGTCGCGGGGGAAGCTGTCTGAAGTTCTAGTAGACGGTCAGCAAACAAGTTGAAGGCAGCATGAAACTCCGTTCCAGGGAGACTCGCCTTGCGCGGCCTGCTTGGCGAAGCCATTTTGCGTAGCTTCGTCATCGGCGAGGACAAACTCGAGCGCAAGCTGTCGAAAGTCGGCCATGGTGCAAGTCGCGAAATACGTTCGAAAAAGAAAAAAGAAATAAGAATTATAGCCCTTGAATTTCCAAAAACAGCAACGCGCTATGCAAATGCAAAAGGGCAAAATTGTCGCACGGCTGAGCAGCTCACAAAGTCGGCATTTGCAACGAGGCGGGGTTGATCAACGACGCTTGTCAAACAACGAGCCAGGCGAAACACGAGGATGTGGAATAAGGCAAGTCGCGGGTAGGCAATCGAAACAAGCGAGTGACGGGAATGCTGCGATAAGGAGTAGACGATGCTTTGAAGCACCAAAAGACGGCACAGCAGCAAAAAGACGTCTGGCGAAGAAGAAGAAGAAGAGCAAGTGGTGGACTCGCGTGCGGGTTCAAGATGAGAAAGAGGCTTGCTTTTCGAAGCGACCCAGCGCAGCGGTGCGGCGGCGAAAAAGCCCCGCGAACGATGGTGCTCAGCGGAAGAGCAGCCAGTGAGAGGGCCTAGCCAGGGCCAAAGAAGCCTAAAACTGTACCAGCCACGCGCTGTAACTAGCAGCGTGTCAGGGTACCGCCATGCCGCTGCCAGCCAGCAGCTGCAGCTGGTCAGCAGAGCCTGCGAAAGCCCAAAGGAAAAAGGGTCCAGGGCCTTCGATTCGCCGCTCCGTGGAGCCACTGACGTCGGCCGGCTCCACTTGTCGTTGCCTGTGCTGGCCGAACCTCTGCCAGACGGCGAAAAAGGAAACGAAGCTCGGAACATCTCAATCTAAGCAAACTGCCACTCACCACTCCATCCATTGCGCGACCTGCGCGACCTGCTCGGCCCTTGTACTGGTTCAATCAGCCAACCACCCTTCGCTTACCCCTTTCCTCCCCCCTTCAAGTCATCGCGGCCATGGCTGCTTCCATTCGCGGCCCCGTCTGCCGCCACCTCACAGCCGCCTCGTCGCCGCATCTGCGGCGGCGGCTCGTCCCCGTCCAGCGCCGCTGGGCGCAGGTCCATGACGTGCGCCTCCTCACCACCCACAACGTCACGCCGCAGGCCGTCCTCGACAAGTACCGCGACAAGCTCGACAGCAAGGCCAAGAGCGAGGGCCACGGGTCCGTCGACGCCCTCCGCGCCGCCTACGCCGACGAGATCCTCGCGCAGCGCAAGAGGGGCGCCGTCGACCCGGCCATTGACCGCTTCATCCCCCAGGCGCCCGACACGCCCGTCTCTCAGCCCAACCGCGCGCCCGCGACGCCCGAGGGGCAGGAGCAGCAGCAGCGGCCGGAGGGCGAGACCTCGATCCCCCAGGCCCCCGACACGCCCGTCTCTCAGCCCAACCGCGCGCCCTCGACGGCCGAGGAGCAGCGGCGCGAGGCCGCGCGCAAGACGGCCAAGTCGGGCGAGAAGCCCGCCGTCAAGACGCTCGACGAGATTCTCGACCTCGAAAAGGTGCGCGCGCTGCCGGAAAAGGAAATCACGGCCATCTGGCGCCTGCGCCACGCCTCGTCGCCCTCGAGGCTCTGCGCCGTCATCCCCGCCGCCACGTACGCCGCCATGGAGGAGCTCGCCCGCCGCGCGCCGCAGTTTGTCCTGCCCGTCCCGCACGAGACGCAGGGCGCCGAGATGCACTTTTTGCAGTGGGTGTTTGACCCCGCCTCGCGCACCAGCACCGTCCTCTTCACCCAGCTCGCCGAGTACAAGACGCGCGGCGAGTTTGCCCAGCCGCACACCACAATCACCCACCACCTCGACCTCGCCGCCGACAAGGGCCTCGTCCTCATGCAGGGCCAGCTCACCGACGACAACGGCGGCGCCGTCAAGCCCGAGCACGCCAAGTGGCTCGCCATGTGCCTCCAGCGCTTCTACGGCGCCTGGGAGGCCGGCGTCGAGCTCGACGGCGAGCGCGCGGAGCGCGCCCAGGCCCGCAAGCAGCTGCTCGAGTGGTTCGCCGCCGGTGACGAGCGCTTCAGCGTTGAGCAGCTGCTCGACGAGGCTGAGCGCATGGGCTAGAGTTTATATATAATGAAATCATGTACACCAGGCCGCGCAAAAGGGGATCGGGAACAGACTGCTTAGTTGGACATCATTGTACAGCACTTGGCTATACTGCATTTTTACATGTATATTAGAAGCTCAGGGCTATTTGTACAATACAACAGGAGGCTGCTTGTCTTGATACTGAGACAAAAGTATTTGGAACGGCGAAAGCCGTACCCACAATCAAAACGCTCCAACGCTATGGGCAACATGTACGATTTTTGCTTGTGTTCCGGTCCGTTGACTACAACAGGTACATGATCTTGTCAGCAGCCATGACGGAACTATAAACAACACGAAAGCTGTCCTTGAAATTTCAAAACGCCTGGATTCGCTCGTCCAACAGATATCAGCACTCGGACGACAGTTGTCGTCTCGCACGTTACACAGCTGCCGGCCGCCATTCCGCCTCCCCCTCACAGCCATCTGGGACAATGCATTCTTCCCTGCTCGCCCACGTCTTCCACAGCACCTCGCGCACCTCGACAAACACCTGGTCGACGGCATCCATGGCCCACAGGACGTCCAGGTGCTCGTATCCGTCCACGACCTTGCTGTGGACGAGCTTGACGTGCGGCTCCCGGCCGTTGCCGAAGCGGCGCAGCAATCGTCCCCCGTCGACGAGCTCGTCCTTTTCGCAGATCCACAGCGCCATGGGAGGCACCCTCTCATCGTACCAGGCCGTGGCTCCCCGCCCGTAGAGCCGCCGCAGCTCCATGTCCTCCTCCGTCTTGACGCGGACGATGCCGCTGCTGGCCTCGCGCAGGTCCTCCTGGTCGATGCCGTCCTCGGCGCGCACCGTCTCGCGGGTGGCGAGGACGCACTTGTGCTTGGCGAAGCCGTCGCCGCCGAGCCACCACCGCATCGCCTCGGCGCTGACGTAGACGGGCGCAAACTGGAAGAAGCGGTCGCGCAGGCCGCGGTCCCAGCGCCCGTCCGTCCAGCCAAACAGGTACGAAAAGACCTTGTAGCCCAGCCAGCCGTAGGCTTTCGGCGGCACCAGCCCGTGCATCTGCATCATGAACGGGATAAAGGCGTGGACGCCAAACACGAGACGGAACCAAGTCACCGAGAGCAGGCGGACGAAGCGAAAGAAGAGGTTCTCGATGAGCGGCCCGGCGTACACGGCGGGCGCCAGCGCGCAAAAGACGGATATCTTGCCGCCCAGCTCGGGCCGCTGCTCCTTGGCCAGCGCGACAAAGGTCTGCGCCGTGCCCTGGGAGTGGCAGACCAGGCCCAGCTTGGGGAAGCCGGTGTCGAGGAGCACCCGGTCGACCAGGGCCGAGAGGTCAAAGGCGCCCATCTGGGTCAGGTTCCAGCACCACATGCGCGGGTCGTCCTTTTGCAGCACCTCGTGCCGGGGGTCGAGGCCGCAGCGGTTGTTACCCAGCCACACGTCGTACCCGGCCTTGCACAGCCAAAAGGCCAGCGACTCGTCGTCGCTGCAGCAAAAGGCGCCGGAGCTCTGGAGCAGGCCGTGGAGCATCAGGACCGGCGCTTTGCGCTTGGCGTCGGAGTTCTTGAGCCGCATCTTGGATTCCTGGAATACCCGGCGATTGGCGGCGCTGGTGGCCGGGCCTCTGGCACTGGTGTACTCTGACGGATCAAAGACGTGCCAGAGGTCGATGAGGAAGCCGTCTTCCGTCTTGACCTTTATCTTTTCCACATCGAGGCCTACTCGGCGGGCGTAGTAGGCGACGTCGCTGATGATGGGGTCACGGCCGCCCTCGGTGGGCTGGTACCGCTCCGCCAGGCCTTCTTGATCCACGGGGCCGTCGCCACAGGACATGCGGCGCTTCCAAGCGCGCTCCTTGGCTCGGCGCATCTCGGCGCGGCGCTGCTCCTCTTTGTAGAAGATGCGCCTCGTGTCGTAGTTGCGGAACGTGCATGTGTAGAATAGCCTGCAGAGGGCAATGGGGATGCTGGCAATCATTGACGTGCAGACGATGCTGAGGAGGAAGAGCAGGCTGAGGATGAAGGAGGTGATTTTGAAGAGCAAGTGCTGCAGCTTTCTGGCGGTTGTTGGAGGACCATATGTTGGTAGTGCTGCGAACAGGCTCGTGATGTGAAGGTTGCTGGCCTCATCGTCGCCTGTTCGTCCTTGCTCGAGTTTTTCTTGCTGCTGCTTGTCGTTGATGCTGAATCCGTCGTCTTCCACCTTGACGGGAATGACATCGGGGTGCAAGTCAGATGCGAGGCTGCTCTGCAAACTCGACCGTCTTTGCACGGCGACGGTGGAAGCCAACGGGGCTACAACGGCGATTGGGGGCCGCTCCTCTGCAACCATGGTGGGCGTATAGGGGGGTGTTCCGTTGCACAGAGGGAAAAGAGAGACAGAGTGTCAAGGCCACGCGCGCCTCGCAAAGAGTATTCGGCTGCACAACGGCAACCCCGCAGAAACGGTCACCCAAATGATCTGCAAAGGATGGAATTGTTCATGAATCGCAGAGAAAGCTGGACCAAGGCGCGGAAACACCAAAGACCGGAGGCGAACTGGTAGGAATTGCTCGGGCCCGCTAAATTTGGGGTTTGGCGTTTACAGGCGAGCCACATGTGAATGTGGCGCTGAGTGGTGTTTGAGATTGATGAGGATTATTTTCTGAGAGAAAAAAACTTCGCTCAAAGTAAGAAAATTCAATCAAGGCTTCATGATATAAACCATGCATTCGACACTAGAGTACGGCTTGTACGTGACGACTCGATAGTTTCTTCTTCCCACGCAGGGTCAAGCTATCGAGATGGAGTTGCCAAATTTCATCAGAAGCAATTCCACTCAGAAGGGGGTCAATCATCGTCAAAATCTGCCCGATGCAAATTGACCGTGTTGTTCAAAGACCAAAGTGAGGCATTGGCTGGCGAGCAGTCTTATTCTCGTGATACTTGCTCACACATGAAACAGCTGGCTACCGGGTACGCAGGTACAGATGAAGAGTGACAGGACGCCGCTCCCGAATCACAACAAGGCTTCCTAAAGAGATACAATTAATGTACGGAGTTTTATCATGATTTTGTTTTATTTTCTACACTCTACATTTTGTTGCCCTCGCATGTGTTGGCAACATGAGCATCCAGGTTACGGATTCCCACGTTTGCTCTGTTACGTGCGTTTACAAGGAGCCGCCCTTTTCCGCAAGGGTGTAAATCATTTGCGTTGAAACGCAAACCCTGCTCCATCCTATTTTGTTCTGTTTTTATTTATATTTCTCTACTTTCTCATTTTTTTTGTCTTATTCTTTTTCAACAGCGTCAGACCCCAACGCAGATTATTTGCCAATGCCCTTCCCATGGCGCGCTGTCACGAGCTGCCACGCTGCCACTGCATGCACGGCCTGATGTGCTCGTGCTTGTGTGTGTGGAGCCGCCAGGGAAAACCCCAGACTGAGCCCGCAGCGCCGGCTCCAGCGGGTTGTCACCCCAAAATGCCCCAGAACCCCCTGAGGCATGGCCCAACCGCTTTCGTCAGAGCCCACCAATAAAACGGCTGCCAGCTTCTGCCGAGGCCTGCTCTGCGCCGTCCGTTTGATCGCATTCAACCGAGCCAGCCATTGCCCGAGCTAGACTACCGCCCTTCTCCAAAACCTTTTCCTTTCGCCTTTTGCATCTGGTCACAAACGCTGCTGCGCTTCAATTGCACCGCTCTCGTAGCTCTGCGTCGCCTCTCACCACGAAACATCTCTGCTCGCTGCGTCCTGCGAGCCCTTGGCACCCGTCGCACGTCCCGCGTTCCTCGGCCTGCTCCGGCGAGAGCTATGCTGCGGGGCGGCTAACCGGAGCTCTGCATCACCACCCGTACATAGCCCGCGGTCGCTCACGCGCCTTCTCTGCTCTGCTCTCTGCTCGACGCGGATTGTCTATCCAGAGCCGCCATCATGACGACAGCCTCGACTAGTGCCGCCGCCGTGGTGCCCCGGCACAAGATTCGTCGCCGACGTGCCGACAAGCCTGCCATTACCTCGCGCCTCATCCTCGACGACCACATCAAGAGCGATGTCGGCGTCCTGTCCGAGGACGTCTTTACCGATCTTTTCCCTCATCTCCGCGAGAGTACGTTGGCCGCGCAACCATCCTCTGCGAGACGGCGCGGCTGCTAATTTGCATATAGATTCAGACGACGAGAGCTCCTCCAACATCCACCACATCGCGATTGCGCCTTGGACTCCAAACGCCTCCTCCACCGGCGGCGCATGGTGCATTGTCCCCGTCGTTCGCTCCTCTGCGCTTGCGCACTCGACTGTCCAGTTTTCGCCCTCATCGCCCGCCCTCCAGAGCTTCGCCGTCACCCTGCAAAAGATTGCTCCCTCCAAGCTCACCAGTCACAGCCGAAGCGGGATTGAGATTCTCGTCCTCGACGTCGCCGCTGTTCCTCTCGAGACTGTCTTTGTGAGCTTGGAGAGCGAGCTTACCAAGCGCCTCGAAAACGGCGAGGGCACCTTTTTCCGCGAGCATCCTACTCAGCAAGTCGCCCGCGGCACCCTGCCCCAAGACCGTCTACAGACCGCGCTGAGAGCCGCTCTCGGTACTCTCAAGGTCGTACATGCCGGTGACCTGTTCCCTCTGCCACTGTCGCCACACCCGGTGACGCATCTGCCACCCAATCCCGGCAAGATTATGCTCTGTGAGCCAGTCGCGCAAGGAATTCTCACCCCAAACACCAAGATTGTGCTCATGCGCGGCCGAGTCCACCGACGCCAAGAACGAAGCGCCTCATCCCTCAGCCAGCTCAATGGTACCGTCGACCACGGTGAAGATACCAGCGCGGACCAGTTCTTCTCTGCCGCTGAGGAGCGCTACAAGACCGACGCACCTCAAGATGAGACCGAGACTGAGAGTGCTACGGAAACAGAGACCGACTTCTCGGGCCCCGAACAAGAAGACGAGCTCTCTGACGATTCCATGGACGACATGATTTCCCTGGAGGCTCCTGAGCTGCACGCTACCAACATCAATGGACCCGGCACCATGGGCCCAGGCACGCCCATGACCATGGGCACTCTGCGAGGCCGCAAAGTCAGCGGCATTCAGACGCCAGGCTCCGTCTTTTCCAACTTTACTGCCACGACAGCGCGAGCCGACCGACCCCGCGGTCGTCTTTTCAAGGCACACGGGCTCCAACGACCGATTCCATCCGAAATTCTACACCCGAAACCCGCCGCACAGGACGATGAAGAGGCTAGAATATATGTCGACATGTCGTCCCTGTCTAAAATTGGGTGCTTTTCCGGCGACTGGGCTCGCATTGAGGTTGCCGAGGAGCCTCCCGCCAACGGCTTCGGTGCCTTTGGACTGGGCAGCTTTGGAAACAACGATGCAGAGACTGCAGTCTGGCGTCCAGTCAGAGTTTTTGGGCTTCCCGAGGGCTACTCGGCGCCACGAACCGTGAGCAGAATCGCTGGCTCGCGTGCTGGCGAACGTCGCATGTCGTTTTTTGAATCGCAGGTTCAGCGCCCAACCAGCCCTGCAGCATACGCCTCGCCTATCCTCCTCGCCAACCTCGAAAACGCGACTCACCTGCGCATCTCGGCCCTCAAGAAGTCGTCCTACCAAGGCAAGGGCACGAATCCGCGCTTCGCCAGTGCAGCGCATCCACCTTATGCGCGCGATATTACCATTCAGCATGTACGGACGCCAGTGTCTGCCGAACGAGCCTACCAGACTGCGGTCCTCGGCGGGCTGAAGCACTACTTTGCCGACAAGCTGCGATTGGTGCGCTCTGGTGACTTGATTGCTGTGTCTGTTGATTCCCAGCTTGGCCGCGCCTTGCAGGAGGCTGTTGGCGCCGGCGGTTCGGAGGTGGACGATGTCATGGCTCTTACCACCAGTGAGCAGACTGACGGCTCCCATTATGACGGTGTCGCGTGGTTCAAGGTCGGCCACGTTCAGATCCAAAAGTCTGACGAAGACGAGGATGGCAGCGCCGAGGGCTTCTGGGGCTCTGTCGCTTGCATTGACAGCTCAAGCGTGGCTATGCACGGGTCAGGATTCGTGACGAGTCGCATCCCAGGTACCAGCCATAGCACCTGGCCATACTACCTCGGCCTCCGGAAAGCGCCCAAGTCGGAAAGCGACTCTGCTGCACCCCCGGCGCTCTCCGTCACCAAGCAGGATCACGTCTCGCCGCTCCGACGACAGCTGCGTGAGCTACTGGTCGCAGCCACCAGCCAGCGTGCGATTCATCTCAAGATGCCGCCCGTCGCCATCCTCCTCACATCAACGCACCGCAACATTGGAAAGACGATGCTGGCGACGACATCGTGCGCGGACATTGGTCTGCACACCTACGAGATTGACGCCTACGACATACTCAACGAGGGGAGCGGCAGCGGCAGCGACGTCAAGACGGAAGGCTTTCTGCGCACCCGCGCCGAGCGCGCGGCCAGCTGCGGCGCGGACTGCTGCGCGCTGCTGATCCGCCACATTGAAGCGCTCACTGCAGACCGCATCGAAGCCACCATCAAGGAGATTCTCGACGACACGCGCGTGCTCATTGCCACGACGAACAATGTCGACGACGTCCCCGACGGTGTCCGCGCCCTCTTTACGCACGAGCTCGAGATGGGCGCCCCCGACGAGGCAGAGCGCGAGGCGATTCTGCGCGGCGTCATCGGCGACCGCGGCATCACGCTGGATCCCAGCATCGACCTCAACTCGATTGCGCTCAAGACGGCCGCCCTCGTCGCCGGCGACCTCGTCGACGTGGTGGAGCGCGCGTCCCTCGCCCAGCGCGCGCGCCTCGAGGCCCTCTCGGCCAAGACGTCGAGCGACGCCGGGCCTCTCGGCCCTCTCGTCCTCCTCCCAGTCACCGTCCGCGACGTGCAAGTCGCCGGCGGCCCGCTCGCGCGCTCGCTGACGGGCGCCGACTTTGACGTGGCCGTCGAGGCGGCGCGCAAAAACTTTTCCGACTCGATCGGCGCGCCCAAGATCCCCAACGTGACGTGGGACGACGTCGGCGGCCTGGGCAACGTCAAGGACGCCATCACCGAGACGATCCAGCTGCCGCTCGAGCGGCCGGAGCTCTTTGCCCGGGGCATGAAGAAGCGCTCCGGCATCCTCTTCTACGGCCCGCCCGGCACCGGCAAGACGCTGCTGGCCAAGGCCATTGCCACCGAGTACAGCCTCAACTTCTTCTCCGTCAAGGGCCCCGAGCTGCTCAACATGTACATTGGCGAGTCCGAGGCCAACGTGCGCCGCGTCTTTCAGCGCGCGCGCGACGCCCGCCCCTGCGTCGTCTTCTTTGACGAGCTCGACTCGGTCGCGCCCAAGCGCGGCAACCAGGGCGACAGCGGCGGCGTCATGGACCGCATCGTCTCGCAGCTGCTCGCCGAGCTCGACGGCATGTCGGGCGGCGACGACACGGGCGGCGTCTTTGTCATTGGCGCCACCAACCGACCCGACCTGCTCGACCAGGCGCTCCTGCGCCCGGGTCGCTTCGACAAGATGCTGTACCTCGGCGTGTCCGACACCCACGACAAGCAGCGCACCATTCTCGAGGCCCTCACCCGAAAGTATGTTTTTATTCACTTTTTTTGCCCATGCTTTCCTTGTCACTTCATTTTTTTTCCCTTTCTTTCTTGGCACATGTTAACTTGTTCATCGCAGATTCACCCTCCACCCGTCCGTCTCGCTCGCCAACGTCGCGCAGCAGCTGCCCTTTACCTACACCGGCGCCGACTTTTACGCGCTGTGCAGCGACGCCATGCTCAAGGCCGTGACGCGGCAGGCCACGGCCGTCGACGCCAAGGTGCGCGCCCTCAACGCCGACGCCGCGTCCCACGGGCCCGCCGTCGTCTCCACGGCCTACTACTTTGACCACTTTGCGACAAAGGAGGACGTGGCCGTCGTCGTCACCGAGCGCGACTTTCTCGACGCCCACGACGAGCTCATCCCCAGCGTGTCGGCCGGCGAGCTCTCGCACTACGAAAAGGTGCGCGCCATGTTTGAGGGCGGACGCGGCGACGAGCAGCCAAAGCCAAAGCAGCAGCTGCAGCAGCAGCGGCCGCAGTCGAGGGGGCTTCTTCGACCTGGGTCGTCGCACAAGGGCAAGGGAAAGGCAGTGGCGGAGGATGATGAAGGTGCGGTGACGAATGGAAAAGTAAACAAGGGCAAGGGAAAGGCGGTGGCGGGGTTTCAGGACGCGACGGCGAGCGATGATGATGATTTATATTGAGGAAAAAGGGGAGGAGCAAGACTTGTAACACACCAGGATGAATGATGATGGTTAGTTTGGATACATCTTCAACTTGTCAGAGTGCTGGAGTGGGAGAGGAAGGGAGAGAGAGCAATGCATCGCATGTACTTTTACTATAAAATGAGACTTTTCTTTTTGCTGGCTACGTGTACACACGCTGGTGGGTTGGAAACTTGGTTGTGTGAAATTGACCGCCAAAAATGCACAACTGCTTGGCCATGTTGTATGTGTATTGTAGTTTTCTAAACAAACTCGTTTGTTCAACTCTTCCGTTGCGTCTACTTCCGTTTCGCCGCGGGCTCGTCCTCGTCGGAGTCTTCCTCGTCGGAGTCTTCATCCTCAGAGTCAGAAGCCGCTGCCGTTGAGGCCTTTGCTGCTTCCGCAGACTTTGCCGCTCCCACAGGTTTGGGCGTTGCTACAGGCTTTGGCGTTTCCACAGGCTTAGCCGCTTCTGAAGCTTTTGCCGCCTCCACAGGCTTCTTCGGCACAGACTTTTCCACCGTAGCCTTGTTCACATCGTCCTCATCGTCCTCATCGTCCTCATCGTCATCGCTGTCCTCGCCATCTTCGTCTTCATCTTCGCTATCGCTATCCTCATCATCCTCGTCTTGTCTTGGCTTCGTTACCGGCTTGACAGCCTCAACCTTCCTCACAGCATCCTTGGACTCTTCGACGCCGCTGTCATCCTCTTCATCGCTATCATCGTCGTCATCCTCATCCGAGTCGTCCTCTTCCGCGGCGGCCTGTCGCCACCTGCCGCTGGTGGGACTCTGCGCCGACGCTGCTAGGGACGTCTGGCCAGCACTCTTCCATGTCGTACTCGTGGGCGACTGCAAGGTGCCGCTCACCGTCTTGCCTTGGGTGGCGGGGGACCCTGTGCTGGTGGCCTTTGGTGGTGTCTTTGGTCTCGCGTCGTCGTCCTTGTCCGATTTAGATGTTGGGTTGACGGCGGTAACGGCGGCGGCGGCGGCGGCGGACGATAGTGCCGCCACGGTGGCTGCAGCTGCAGCAACAACTGGAGATTTTGACTTTGGTTTTTCTTCTTCCTTCTTGGCATCTTCTTCCCCGTCCTCGTCGTCGCTTTCATCCTCGTCCTCATCGTCCTCATCGGGCTTTCCTTTCGCTGTCGATTTTGGCGTTGCGGTCTTGGCATCATCCGCAGCCGTCTTTTTTTCAGCGTCATCTGTTTTTGACGTTTCTGCAACTCCGTCTAGGCCATGCTTTGTTTCGACCTTTTCATCGTCTTGTTCTATATCTGCAGCGTCTTTGGTGTTGTCTTCGGGTTTTCGTTCCTTGGCATCATCTTTGGTCGTAGTCTTCACCTCGACGCCCTCCTTATTCTTTTCGATATTGTCCTTGTTTTCCGCACCATGCACCTTTTCCCTCAGGCTCTTAGACTTGAGTTCCTTGGCTTTGGCCGCCGCTTCGGCGGCGAGTGACCGCACTGGCAGTTCCTTTGTCTCTACCGCATCCGCACTCTTCTCGCCCGATGCCTGTTTGGATGCTCCTGCTGCTGCGGCGCCGGCGGCGGCGACGCCAGAAATCGCTGTGGCGGCCTTTGTCGTGCCCGTCGTTTTCTTGACGGTGCGCTTCAGCTTGGGAGCAGGATGTTTGTTGTGTATGTTGGGTACCGTGTGTTCGTCGTAGTGAATTTTGACGTGTTGTTTCAATTCGCCATATTCGTTCCATTCTTCAATTTCCACGAGGTCCTGAGGCCACCTTGTTAGCACATTGCGCCCCATGAACTGCACTTATGCTCTAGATAATGCTGCAGCTGCAGCGTGGTAGCTGATATTGAGGACATACCCCAACTATAAAGCCTTCTTGAAAGAGGCCGGGCAGCTTCCTTATACGGCCGCCCTCATCTTTGCCCGCTCTGCGCGCCCACAGACGCTTGGCCTTTTCGTCTGTCGCAAGGTCGACGGCCTTGAAAGGCACCCTGTTCGCTCGTAGAATGGTTTCGAGACGTGATGTAGCCGTGACGATGTGCGATGACCCGGCCGTCAGTGACGTGAAGATGTAGAGAGCTGGATCCTCCTCAAATGCAAGGGTCGACATGATGGCTACGGCAGTCGAGCTTGGCTCTATCGAATCAGTCTGCTATGGGGTGCGTTCGATGGCAGGGTCGGGGATAGACAGTAGCTTGGACGGCTGAAAACGATCAAGTGAGATCAGAAAAATCAACGGTCCAGAAAATCTGAAATGCACAGTCCTGGAGTTTGAAGCTTGGTAGATTGAAAGGGGTAGCTTTGGCGGCCCAAGCTGCGGGGGCGGGGTCGTAGCTTGACCCCTCACTCATTTACGCGACTGGCAAGGAGCTCTGCGAGGCTTTGAGATGGCATTATAATCGGCGCAGGACGAAGACAAATATAACGAAGAGGCCCAGAGCTACCCGAGTACGACTTGGACGAAAATGGTCTTGCGGATTGTAGCGACAAAAGAAGAAGCTCTACGGGCGCGGCCAAGCTTACCAGTAGTCGACCTGAACGGCCATGTGCAGAATATGACCCCACGATATTGGGCTACTTGGTCTACAAAGGTCGCCACGATTAGCCTGATCTGCATGCGCAATGCGAATCCATGTCGGCGTAGGCGATTGAACGCGCAGCGACAAGATGCCAGCGAGTAGAAACGTCTCCAAAGTATGTATGTTGGCATGTCTGGGCAGACTAGTCGGGCTCTCGGAAAACCCAGCGATGCGATTGCTCCTGGACTTTACTCAGAAATGATACGGGACCAAAGTCGTCTCGCTGGTGAATCTGCGAGAAATGCGCAAGCAATGATGCCCCTCTGCCATGGGGATGGGGGGGTCTCCTTGACACACGCTGCTCGAGAGGTGGCATTGATGGGTGACACTGCTGAACGACAGGCAGAGACAGCAAATGGAACATAGGTAATGACCAGCAGGGCGTCCCACGTGCCTTGGTCCAAAACGTCACAGAAGAATGGGTAAACCGGTCTCGGTGCTTTTATGAGGGTGCGGCGAGGGACTCTGATCATACGGGCCGAGTGGCGCATTCCAAGGCGAGCAGTTAATGTCGACCTAGACGGGGTTTCCGAGCGGCGATTTGACGCCAACGGCTTTAAAACAGACATGTCGGCGTATTTTGAGGAGGGTTTCACCGAGTTGCGCCAAGACAAGAGGAAACGGCGTTGGAAACGTCTTGTAACAACGCATAGCGTGGTTGCGGTTCGGTTCGGGCAAAATGCCAGCGTGGTGAGTTGGAAAGAGCTCCAGCGTTCTGAATCAGGGGATCGACCAAGCTTGGGGTCGCCTTGTGACGGGCCAGGATACACGTTGCAGTAAGAGGCAGGAGGAGGAGGAGGAGGGAATGGGGCAATGCTGGTTGCAGAACAAAGGTATTTTGAAACTCGACCGTATCATGCTGGCCCAGGTACAGTACTTTCACCAGCGAGTTGCGATGGGAAAAGGCGTCTGACTCGCCAGCAAGAAACATTGGGGGGGGGGCTTCTACTTGGCACCACCAGTTCAATGTATACATTCATTTTGCGCCCACGCTTGGTGATGAAATAAGTACGCAGTGCAAAAAGGCACCGGCGACACTGTACAGAGAGCCGAAACGGGCCTGCTGGCGCCAAACGGTCTGCTGAATCGGGCTCAGCGCGGCGCCGCAGGCACATGCTGTCCTATTCCAGGCGGGCGACGGGCCCTGGACCACAGGGCGTCGCCCGTTTTAGGCTCTCGGCTGCTGCAGAAACTTTTTTCTCACAGTGCCTGCGCTAGCGACCTACCTAGGTGGACTGCAGCGACCTGCAGGCTGCAGGCTAGCACGCCAGGTACCGGCCGTCCGTGGCACCCAATCAGCGTCTCGCCGTGGGCCGTCCGGTCACCGGCTCAGCGGTCCAGGCCCTCTTGTCAATGACTGAGTCTGCCTTGATGCGCAGATGGGTGCCATAGTTATCTCGGCCTCTGCTTGATGTGACTGGCTGACACAAGGTGTGCGTGGATTTCTGGGCTTGCTTTGTTCCCGTTGTACCTGGCCGGGGTCTCTTGGTTCCAGAGTTTTTGTTTTTTTTTCAATGCACAGTGCGCTGTCACGGCTGATGTCCCGTCTCGGGTACCTGACTCTTTGTATTGTGAAATCGCGCATCGGATGAGAAATCTCTGCCCGTCTCATCCATTGCTTGTCCAGCTTATTATTTCCCCGCGACCTGGTCCTCTTTCTCTTAAACAACCCACATTCCCTCAACACACTGTCTCTACTCGACGTTCCCCCCCCTTCAACGACACCACGCTCCCTCTCGATCAGATCTCAGTCTCAAACGGCCCGGCCATACACTAGCGGCAGACAGTCATTTCCACCAAGAAGCCAATTAAACAACACCACACCACAATCCTTCACGATGCGTTTCGCTGCTCCCGTTGCCCTTTTCGCTGCCCTTGCCGTTGCGCAGGACTCCACCACCACTGAAAAGATCACCTCCACCACCAAGCAGGTCGTCACCGTCACTCAGTGCCATTCCACCTTTACCGACTGCCCTCTGAGCAGCAGCAGCTCTGCTGTCGCAACCTCGTCTGCCGTTGCCACCTCGTCTGCCGTCGCCTCTTCTTCTTCTTCTTCTTCTTCTGCAGTCGCCACCTCCTCTGGCACCAAGCCCGCGGCCAACACCACCGCTGTCCAGCCTACTGGTGTCGTCCCCTCGAGCACCACCGGCGCCACCGTTGTGCCCACCGCTGCTGCTGGCCGTCTTCAGTCTGGCGGCGCCATGGCCATTGCCGCTGCCGCCGTTATTGCCCTGGCTTTCTAGGATGATTGCGCCAAAGCTGTGCAGACTATGCCTAACCTCGGAAGAGTCGTAGGTGCCACTCGTTTTGCATTTTCGAGATTTCTACGGGGAAGGACCGTTTGGAGACCGTTTTTGATTCATACGTTCTTTTACAAATTTTGGCGAAATGGGGGCTTACTTTTTTTTTCTGCCTGTTGGCTGTGGCCAGACAGGCCATGTCAATCTGCGTCTCCCCGCTGCAGCGGCGAGATAGCCTTGGATGTGACATTATTCATGATACCACTTTCGTTTATTGGGACTCGAATATACAAAATACACATATACCTGTGAAACCGTGCTATGGATCATTTCCGCAAGTCACTTTGCTAGTGTTGACGGGAAGCTTTTGAAGAAATGTGCACAAGATTGTTTTGACGATGTAGCCCAAGTTCTGGCCATGGGGCAAAGTAAGTGACACGCGAGGTTTGTTTTGGCGAAACAAGGCAGCTGCAAATCGTTTCGCACACGCTGGATCAGCTCACCATGTACACTCCGTAATTTTGACGGTGTCCTGCTTCACAAGCAGGTATTCGAGACTGGAGAACGATGGTACTATATGGGTAGGATATCCTGAGCCCTAGGCAGTGACGACAGCGCAGACACGAAGGAAGCAGGACAGCATAGGACTGGACATCGGCCTCGATTACTCCATCTGAACACATCTTGATCCGGGTCGAGCAATGCGGGCGGCCTTTTCGCCGCTCCGCGCAATTACTCAACAGCCTCTGCCGCCCTGCGCCAAGCTCCCCCGGTCCAACGGAAGCCAAGATCTGCGCGCGCGCTCGATCCATCAAATATCAATCAAATCTCCCTCTTCTCCATCTGCCCTGCCTGGCTCCGCGTGGCCCCTGCCTGCCGGGGCGCTGTAACTAGGCAGCCTGGACCCTTGCCCGCCTGAGCTGGAACTAGGGGTGCGGCGGGGGTTAGCGGTTGCTGAGCCCGGGTAGCGCCCGTTGGCATATGTACCCTCTCTGATCCATGCAATTGTTGCAGAACCCATTGGAAAAAAGAAACGGCTTTGCCGAGGAGAGCAAGCTGTCAAATGCCGACGCGTGCGAAAACAAAAAAAAAGAATTACCGATGCAGTACGCGATAACCGCAAAGTAAAGATCGCCCCGCACCGGGTGCCGAGGCGCGCGAAAGAGAGCATCCACCCCCTCCCCCGGTGTCCTGTGATTTGAATCAACCATGGCATTCTACATCCTGTTCCGGGGAATTGATCGGGCGGTATGCACCGGTGGCTTTTAGATGTACGTGCAGGATGGCCCGCCGGATGTACTGGTGTGACTGGCCAGAGGTGAAACGAACAGAGACAGAGATGCTGGTACTGCTGGAGTGCATCACGAGGAGTGACGCCCCCCTTCCAAAACAAGTCCAACATTTCTGGCATTGCGAGTTGATACAATGATGCATCCCTGAAGGCTTTCCGAGAAATGTCCGCGTAGCACCAGGGCCATGGCGTAGCAAGATGCGAGGCGAGGGCCTTGATGGCCATTGGATCATCCATTCTCCCTCTTGATTTACGGCAATCCAATCATTCGGAAAACCAAGTCTTTTGCTGCGCTCTGCCGCTGGACACTTCGGAACCGGGGCTTGGGGCCTTTTTTCGGAATCAAGACTCTGGGGCTGTGGCGGCGTCTAAACCTTTAGTTGGAGGGAAGCTGTCGAAACAAAGGGGGGCGTGTACGCATCGTCTATATTTCGGCGTTTTCTTCTTTTCTTTTCCATTTTGAAAAGAAGTGACTAGCAAGCAATTAGTCATGTTTCCGTTCGATCAAGGAAGGGGGGCGTAAACTACAAGAAGAGACAAAATGTCTTAACCACTTCCTAATTGGCTGGGCGAGGTCGCAGCAAGACACCAACTTGCCAACTCTACCAGTAACCAACTAGTCATTAGCGACGTCAATGTCGGCCACAAGACAAGTGACATTGTTCATTGGAGGGAGGGGGGGTGTCTGGTATGTAACCGTACATGGGCCTGCATTCACATGGCAATCTTCATCTATCCTGTCTTCTTTCGAAGGAGGGGAAAATCCGCAGCTGTCAAAACGTCTGCATGCCCCTGTCCTTATCCTTGCTAGCGATCCCATCCCATGTTTCCGAACCGGTGGTCGGCCGTGTTCGTCTGGGGGGGAGTGGTGGGTGTGTGTGCAAAACAGAAGATGGCGCGTCTAGTTACATTGACCCATGTTTTACCAAGCCCATTGCGAAAACACGAGCGGACTCTCCGAGCTTTTTTCTTTCTTTTTTTTTTTTTTACAACATTCTTCTTCCCATCTCTTTTTCCTTAGCCCCAATAGGCAAGCATAAATGTGGACTGCATTGCGACCGTTGGATGCTACCGTCTCAAAGGTCCGTCTTTTTTTTTCTTCTTCTGGCTTGCCCCCAGCCAACCAGCATACTCCCGTCGTACTGGGAGGCAACTAAACATTTGGCCATTGAAATGGATGCACAATTTTCGGCACGCCCCTCCCCCCTCCTACGCCTGCCAAGGCAGCAAGGGTCGGCGGCATGAGAGGATCGACCGCTTGTTTTAAACCCAGACTAGTGTCGTGCCCGCCTATTGATCAGGCAAGGCGAGACATTATCACGGCCACGCCGAATGGGAATTCCAATCTGCATGGAGGATGGAAATCAAAAGAAGAAGAAATTGATAGACGCGTCAGAAGCGGGGGAGAAAGAGAGACAACCCCCAGTGATGATGATGGCCTCTTTCTTATTTGCAATCTTACGCTTGTGGCGATACAAATATGCCACCATCGCTTTGATATTCCAAAAGCACACGCCCTTTCCGAGACACTCTTGATAAAAAAAACGGTCCCTAATGAATCGTGCAGTTTACGCCACCTCTTGTCCATCATTCCAAAGAAACCTACCCCTGCCCGTGCCACGTTTTCCCTTTTCCCAGGTGCCCGGGGGGCTCCTCACCTCGGCCAGACTAGTTGTTGAAGATCCTCCTTGCGCATATGCACGATCGCGGGTATGCCCCCGCCCGCGCTCATGTGCTACGGTGCTCTACCCGCCTAGCTTTTGCTGAATATCAGTAGCAAAGTTACAATGTCGAATGTGTCTCTGATCACCTTCCTGCTGACCGGGTACCCAGAAACATGTATCCCTTTTCGGACATGTCCTTCTTTTGTTTTGCTGTAATGACCGTCAGCTGGGCAAGGTTTTCGGATGGGGCATCCCCATCGTTTCATCCCATCTGTTCGAGGTAACTCGGTTCCTGTGCGGGATGACAACAACCGCGGTAGCGGCGCGCCTGCAGGAGGAGCAACAGAAAGCCCATCCCGGCCTCCCTCATGGACATCTGTGCTTTTGCCACTCGGAAAGGGGTCACTCCGGCGGCCCGGGACGTTGCAATGTTTTTTCGACTCCATCTAATCCGACCGCATTGGGATTCTTCGCGGCTACAGCTCTGTGAATACTGGCATGGAAAGAACAAAGACACCCTAGCTAGCCTGGTGTAGTCGGGCTGGCCTCGAGCTAGCTCGCCCGCCCGCTGAGAAGCTCGGACTCTCGATTACATGGAACCAGCCGGCCAAGCCACAAGCTCCCGGCGGTCAACAATAGCCGGGCTTATGGGGGAAAGTAATCTTCTCTTTTGCTTCACCGTCTCGGGGGGATCATCGGCACCGTGGGAGAGCTTTGCAAGGTCGCTTTCTTATTCTCACTGGCGTGTCGGCAATACGGTTATTGAATTGAAATTGGAGCCTCCGAGTACACGTAGAACGGCAGCATGGGCAACTAGTGTCCGGAAATAAGCAGCCGCTTGTCCAGCGGTGCTGCTGGGCTCTTGACTCGTACAGAGGAGGAGCAATGCAAGTCCTACCGAAGGAAAAAAAGCAAGACTGCAGCCTCAGATGCGAAAGGAGAGAAATGGTGGTAAAAGCTTGGCAAACGGTCTCCCTGGAGCTTTTCAGAAACCAAAGTCTGCCTGCCAAGTCAGCTACATCTCCGTGGTCGTTTGGAAGGGCCACCCCAGTTCCTCACCCATTGGCATCACAGCACGAAATCTGTAAAAGTATCAGAAACGCCCCGTCCCAGTCCCTCTGGATGGGAGCCCAATGCATCCGTCCCCTCTCGAAACTCCAACTAACTAACTCAGTAGGACGACCGCCGGCGCGGCCTGGTTGGCCCCCATTCCTCCTCTTTCCCAAAGCCGACAGGAGCTAACGTTTGATTTATTATTCACTAGCCCAGCCGCCCCCCCCGGGCGCGCTAATAGGCTAGCTGGGCTACCCAACTATCGGATTTTTTAAAACTCGTACGACTTTCTGCAATGACCACTTCGAAATCTAGTACGCGGGTATCTATTTTCTTTTCCCCTCCCTCCGGCAATGCGGCCATGTCCGTATGGTAGCGCCATCGCGGAGTCGAAAACGCTCGGTCAATCGTTGTGTAGGAAGGAACAGAACCCGCGCTTGGGCATCAAGCCCGTCCCTTTTTTTCTTCTTTAAATCAATTTCTTTCTTCTCCTGAGGAAACTAATAACAAACAGACTTGCCCAAGTCTAGTACGCAATTTTGGCAGCCAACAACTCTCAATTCACCCCCCATCTAGAGCCTCCCCTGGCACTGTTGCCCTCGCCGCCGGGCCGGGCTCCTCCCTGGGCAGCGGAGACTTTTCCCTCTTATTCAGTCCATGTTGTCAGTGTTTGTAGGTCCAAGTAGCACATGCCAGGAATAGCTTCTCACCTTGCCGGGCGAGCCTCGTAGGAAGGAACTTTGTTGCCCCGTGTAACTTTCTCCTTTCTCCTTGCTGCCAGGTGGCTCACATTGAAGGCCTGCAGAATGCCAAACAGCAATAGGAATGATGGTAATCGACTTGACGAACATTATTCTCCGAGCCGCCCTCAACTGCCAGCCGGGTAGCCATCCTCTCTGCACTGCGAGTTTCCGTTCGATTCGGCCGTCACAACAACGCCTCTACTATCCATCGTGCCAGGAACCAATACGACACTTCCTCCGTTGGTAGTCGGCGTTGCGTGTTATTCGCACATGATTCGGAACTCAAGACAATCTTGATTTTGCATTCATGTCATGCAATGTTACTCAAGCTCGTGTGCTATATCTCCTAGTCTAAAACTAAGTCCAGTGTCAAAAAAGAAATGTAGCCACAGGTTCCACATCTTCTCCCAATCCTAGTATTTAGTCTATTCCATCTTCCGCTCCTGAAAGCTAGCCCGCTGCTATGTGTTCTTTTGATAATCAGTTTGACGCGTATGCTATGCTGAGCGAGCTATATGAAATCAAAAACGGATGCTCAATCGCTTGTGCTATACAAAATGGAAAATGTAAAGAGTCCTCCAGCTGTCAAAATCGAACCAAACCATGCCCGAGTAAGCATCTTCTCTGCTCAATCTCCCCTCGTGATGCATTTATCCTGTCTATTTTCTTCTTTCTTCCTTCCAATTCGTGCATCGTCGACAGCCCTTGCCATCGATACATTGGACTGCTCTCGACGGATTGTCGGTCCGTGGCCAAGCAGCTATCGTTTCGTCGAGCGACTTGGTGCTTTCCTTGTTGTCTGGCAACCAATTATCGGTCGTCGGATCCGCCACAGATACAATGTGCGCGCCATGAATGGCATGCCCAAAGATCGGCCTGAACTATTGTCTGGAGAGCGTATAGCCTCGTCCACGTCTTGCCCAACTAGCAGTTGTTGCTTGCCCCATCTTACTTTGCCTCCAGACGTGTGTAATATTGTAGCGCGCTGCTTTGATAGGCGTGAGATGCCTTACCGTCAGCCATGTATTTCCGATGGGACTCAAGCCTTATACGCAAGGTTGTCCTCTGGCTTCTGCAATGGCACACGCTGTGCACAGAGTCGAGTTTGAATCCGCCAGGAAAGGGCACTCGTGAGTAGACACATGGGCGCAGCGTTTGTTCGACAGCGTCATAGTTCCCGGCAAAACACTCCGGCTGTCGTTGGTATAGTGTGAAAGGGCGTCTGGGGTGGCGGGCCGCCGCAGCATGGGCTCGACATGATTTTGGCGAGATAGGGGCATATTGATCCTGTAATGTGCTGTGTTTTTCATTTCGAAGTGGTTGGACGCAGTCTGATAGGTATAATCAGGTGTGACGAGTCAGGCGGCAGGTAGATGCCGAGCTGCAGAGGGGACGGAGAGGATATCTTGGGGTATAAAGCGGGTGCTGATTCGAAAGCAAAGGTGACAAATCGGTATGTAAGAACAGAGGATATCAATGGATATGCGCAAAGTGTGAAAAACTTCGATCGAGCTTGAGCCGAATGATTGGATACCGGGCAATGTTGGCCGTGCCACGACTCGATGGTGAAGACCTTTGTCAAACAGTGTTGCCAAAAAGCAAAAAGAGGGCAAGAGAGCGTTATATAGCTTGTAGTAGCACTACCATGCCAATAAGTCCGGAAGGCTGGCGTTGGAATGGCACTGCGCACGAAAGCCCCAGAAACTCGAAACGCTGCAGCAGAGCAGGTAGCCCAGGTAAAGTAGCCAACAGCTTGCTCAATGTTTCAGCTAACAAGACAATGTTGGCGTCATGTAAGCTCATCAGATAATAGAGAAGACGGCTCAATGAATAGTATGGATAAGCAGAAGGGACGAGCAGTTGTGTATTTGGGCTAGGAAAATCGCCAGGTGGATAAGATCTGAGGGCTTTGTCCGGAGCGGGACTAAGAGACGGGAGGTGAAGCAGACGGCAGGCCGATGATCGAGATCGATGCTGCAGAATAATATCAGAGGGAGCAAGCCGTATTTATCGGAGCTGCCGTCGTTGAGCTGTTTGTGCAAGCAAGGGGGGTGTCGGTTGAGTAAACGGTTGGATGCTGCACGAGGAAAGGAGACAACAAGCTGGGTGTGTGAATAGATGTCAAGAAGAGGGATTCGAACTGAAAGAAAATTGCAAAGAGGGAAAGGCAATGTAAACTGTCTAGGAACAGACGTCTGCGCAGGCTTGGGTCGGGACCTTGCGCTGCGGTCGATTGGTGGCCAAGAACCACTTTTGCCGTCGCTCCGGACCGTGCAAGTTGCAAGGTGAGCAGTCGTCGGATGCACCAAACAGGAAAAAATTTACATGATACGAGACACTCAAGCAGGCAGCTGTGCCAGGATGGACCAAACAAGGACGATAGATCTGTAATAAAAAAAGAATAATTAGGTGGCATTCCGGGGGTGGCCACGCGCGTCGCTGGCCCCTCTTGATACTGACTGACCACGGATATGTGACCGACTATCGTTGGTGCAAGAAAGAGCCTGAGCGTGGGGGCTTGCGGGGCGCTCCAATGACGATGTCGGTGCAAGTAGCCTTTCTTATTAGACAAGATGCGCCGTATCGAGAAGAGAGCCTGGAAGTCGCTGGGGAAGCCGCATCGTTTCACGGCAGGGGGGGGGGGGGTGCTTCTCTGTTGCTCTGCACCCGAACAGAGGCAAGGTAGGTACTCCGTACTTTGTAGCGAGTTGTGTACGCCGTCGCGGGTGTCCCTTTTCTATCCGCAAGGCTCGGGAAACAAGAGAAGAACCAAGGGGGTGGTGGACAGCAAAGTTTCCATAATAACCGGCGTGAGTTGGCACCAATGGCGGAAGAAGCAGAGCCACTTTGTTCTGTTGAAAGGCAGGCAGGTAGCTAGGATCCAAGGACGCAAAAGGCTAAAGAGATGGTCGCCGAAGAGTGAGACGGGGCGTTGAGGTGGGCTCGCCCTTGTGGACTGCCTGCACCCCTCCCACCTGCATGGAGGCGTGAGCTTGGCTCTAGCAACCCGTGTCTGTGCTTGTCAAGAGTGTCGGTAGACAAGGGGCGTGCGTGCAGTGCCGGCGGCCAAGTCGAATGTCCAATCCATCAGTGTCTGGCTGCCAAAGCCCCGCCTTCTAGAAGCCAGTGTGGTGAAGAACCCGACCGAGCTGAAAAGAAAAAAAAAACGACGCTTGTGCTGGATCTCGCAGACAGTGACGTGACGCTGCGATTGCCCTGACGCATCCCCCAGGCATTTCGGCAATACCGTGCGGGCGACCTGGAAATGGGGATTAGTGAGAGAGCTATAGCGATGCTGCTGCAAGACGGCAGGAAATTGCTGTCGTTGGTCTAGATGCATGCCTTTGCCTGCCTGTCCATGTCCATGCTGTCCGTCCTGTCCGTCCCATGAGTCTCGACGCTAACTAGTGTCCAACGGCCTGTATTACTCTGCCAGAGCCTGACCCGGAGTCGTACGCGGTCTGGCCTGTCCTGGTGGAGATACTCGAAGGCGCCGGGACAAGTTCTTGTGCTCCCGAGTGTTGGCCGTGCTCCTCTGCCACGCAAACACCGACCATCAGACGGCCGGTGCTGCAGCATCAGCGTTGATCGCATGCTGCCAATGAGCTCGTAACTAGCTAGGCGCCAGGAATCCTTGCTACCAGTAATACCAGTAATGCAGGCAAACTGCCTCGCTTGTGCGGACTGAGCGGCTGATGTGTGGCGCTTGCAGGGGACCGTGGTAACTGAACGAGCCCTTGGGACGGTACGAGACTGGTCACTGCTGGGAGAGGGCAGCGAGATCTGGGAGGCTGGCGGGATCGAATCACTGAAACGTCCAAGGACTGAAACAGGCACGGCATGAACCAGCCACGCTGGGATCCTAGGGGCGATCGGAAGACGGTGCTTGCTGGGAGAAGAGGCTTGCCCGAGCGAGAGCCAGCCGTTGAAAATGGCGTTCATGCAGCCCAACGGCCAAGTTGGTGCGCCTGCTGCTCGTTCCTTTATTAGCTGCCTTGCGTGCCTGTGTAATGGTGGTGCGAGCAGGACTATCCGTGCCCGGCTGCAGCTTCTGATTATGCAATGCAGGCACCCGACGCGCAAACAGAGTGGCGCCTTCCATTTTAGTTGCACCTGCAGTGACGTTGGACAAGATACCTAAATACTCACATACTGTGCACCCAAGGTAGGCACAGTGGCTGCAGTGTGCTCCAGCGCCCTGCAGCCCACTGCCTGGTGGATATTGCAGCGACCAAGGCCCCTGTTGCCCTTGAATCGGAGCTCCTCCAGGCTGACGGGACCCAGGCTGACACTGGTGCAATGATTATGTGGCACCACATGAGGAATTTCGTTCACCTGAAAGACCCCAAAAGGCACAAAGGTGCGCCATCGCCATGCACCTTGCCGTACCCAGCAAACGCACCTGCCGACCTACCTACGCGGCCCAACCACAACCAGTCTCACACATTGCTCCGGCCTCCGACGCACATCCGCTCGCAATGCTTACCCTTGCATCTTAGTACACACATCGTTGGCATCGTGACATCCACATCCTTTCTTTGTCTACCTATTGTCCTCTGTTGTCGCCATACGTGCAACTTCACAGGCGGCGAGCCACCCAGCGGTTCGACGGCCCGTCCCGTCTCACAAAGGTACCTATTAACAAACGGCAAGCCCCGCGCTCTCACCATGCTGATCCTGGTGCGCAGGTAACATACCCGACGCTGTCGTCGTTGCAAAGCATGGATTGCCAGTAACAAGCGGGGTGTCGACCAACAAGATTGCGTGCCATGAACATGCTGCAGAAAGCCACGCAGCGGGGCCTTTGCTTCTCGTCACTCGATTCCGGCGTCGGACCTTGGACTGCGGCGGCTCGATCAAGGCACAATGAGCAACCCAAAATGTGATAAATCACAAGCTCTTGACGAGCATCCTGCTCGCTCAACAAACACCTTCTCCGCTTCGGCTTTGCTGTGGACCAGCGTCGCCGACAACGGTGTGGCAGCAGGTAACGGTACACTATCCAATGCCGAACGGCGAGTGTGTTTATCACCAGCGCATTGCCCACCAGCAATTCAGCATGTCCGTCTTGCGTAACGCCCTTCGCCAAGCCTGGTAGCAACCATTTCCCTGCCTGTATCTGTACGTACTGTCCATACACTAAGAGTCCATAGAAAAAGGGGCGCAATGCTTGCTACGTATCAGCATCGCATGACCTGACCAAAGGGATGCACCCCAAAAGCTTGATGGCTGAATGTCTTTGATGCAGCCTTGCACCTGCAGCAGGGAAAACCCGATTCAGAGACACCCCTCTGCTAGCGCGGCTTAAAGTTGTCCCCTGGCCCAAGATCGCACACTTGCAGAGAAAGCTAGGCTGAAATCCGGCCTGGCTGCGGAAAGTCTTTTGGAATTTACTCGCTGCGTATTGCTGGGCGCTGGTCGCAATGCCGCGGGCCGCATCAAATGGTCAGGACATCGGCTTGACGACACTCCTGCGGCTGACTTCAGACCTTGAGGAGTCGCTCTATAGCGGCAATCAAACATGCTTTAATACATTGTTGCCAAACTGGAGCCCCTGAGAATAGGCAAATGAGGCGTGTTGATCATCGTCTCATGGGCGTGGTGCCACGTCTGGATTCGGCGTTGAAGGCGGCGACTGCCACCTCACGTGGAATACTTTGGCTGCATTGCACGCCAAGCCGTTGCATCTACGTCTACACCAATACTGCTGACGATGCTGCTGGAAGCCAAGACACACTCAGCCCTAGACCGTCTGTTCTGTCGCTCATACTGCCCGGGCGACGCCAGCGCATAGGTCGCGACTATTGGGCTCCGATTCTTATGCCCAGAACAGTAGGACAAAACTACGACCGCCGAAAGGCTACATCCGTACTTCCGAGTTAACCAAGCTAGAATAAATTCTTCGGCAGATTATCATCACAGCAGCTTGCACAGTCCTCTCCCCTGCCATAACGACAACCAAGACTCCTGACCTCCATTTTACTAGGTTGCTAACGGTTCGCCTTGATCGTACCCCTGTCAAGATTAACAAACAGATTCCGCTGTCTATTCCTTGTCGCACGTTGCCAGCCTTCGTTTACCAGGCCGTTCAGCGGCGGTCTCCGCAGCATGGTCCACAAAGCAACCAGGCGATTGCAGTAGATCTCATTTCTAACCGTTGTGTCATTGACACAGCTGGCTGGTGACATGCCATCAGCCATGAGCGAGGCCGGAAGAGGCAGCTGAGGGCGCCGGTCTTGCCTTTTCTTGCCGTCTTGCCTGACTTCGGGCTCAAGGCACCGTTGGCGCTAGCCGTTAATATTAAGGAATAAAGTGGGAGGGGCGAAGACGGTCTGGTAAGATTGAGAGGCAAAAAAAAGGGTTTCTGTTGTTGTTGCGTCGGGCCGGCTACATGACTCTCCGTGTCTCCTAATCCAGTCGGGCGTGTATCTAGGAACGCAACTACCGATGGCTCTGGTAAGTTACAAATACGGAGTGAAGTTGAGAGTGTGAAAGACAGTTATCCGGCACGCCGTCGGCACGCCTACAGGAGCTACACCAGCCACTTGCCTCGGGCTACGCAGTTTATACCCACTCATCTGTAGGGCCCAAGATACCGGTAGGTGCGGGGAGGTGGGAAATGCCAGCTGGAAACGTGCCCATTGTCTCGGGCGTAGCGGCTCAAGGGGGGTGGCAGAAGCAGACGCTGGTGGCTGTTGGCTACCTCAAGGAAATTACGGGAGAATGATGATAGATGGGCAAAAACCAGTAGAGGGCTGTAAAGGGGATTACAAACATGTGTTGGAATGAGAAGCTGAACGAAACGACAAGTCACAGCTTCGATACATCCGAGTGGCGTCTTTTCGCTTTTCCACGGAGAGGCGGCCGCTGGTGCAGACAGGCACTTTGCTTTGTACATGGGCAAATACGTAACCATCCCTGCGTCCCTAACTCGTGTGTCTGATCAATCTAAAACATTTGACGACTTGAGTTCCATTTTTTTCTTCTCTCCTCGAACCCTTTTCTATTTCGCATTTTCGTGTTCTTCGGCGGCTCCGAATTCCCCAACCTAGATTGCTGCTGAATCAGTTTTGTGGCGGCCACTGCAATTTGTGGCTTCCACACATCACAAGCGCGCGCGGCGGCGAACACACAAAGCTGTGCCACTCTGCGTGCGCATCCCTTTTCCATGTGCTCCAGGGATGAATGGGCTCAATTATTCTTCTCTCTTCTCGTATGTGTTTCATTTACGTTACCTCGAGACTTGCTGCATGCCCTGCCCGGATCGATAGGCAGAACCTTTCTACAGCTTCCTATTTCGGCTCGCGTTCTCGTATGTCTGTAGTCATCCCTGGCAAAAACTTTGGTCGACCTGCGCTGCGGTGAGGGCTTGGCTTGTCGCAGTGTAGCCCAAAATTGGCTGCTCCCTCGTCGTTGCAACCCGTCATCTCGTCTTCATCACGGGAGAGCAGGCGCGCATCTCAGCATCTCGCAATCGCGCCAGGAAGGGCATCTTCATTCGGACCGAAAACTCTCTTCCAAGCTAGACATGCATTGACAACTGCCTTGTGCAACCTGAGCAATGTAATGTGCCTGTGGTGTCAGTCGCTCCTGGAAACTGACGTCTAGGCGGTCCATCGCGCTCATTCGTCTTGGGGTGACCCGCCATTAGGCGTAGCGCACAAGTTCAATAATCCGGATGGCGGTCCTTGTTGTTTGATAAGTAGCGGCCTGTGTTTTTCTTTTTCTTTTTTTCTTTTTTTTAAAAAAAACCGAATCTACAAGGCCCCGGCGGTGATGTCAAAAAGCTTTCGTCCCGAATGAGAAGCGTTCCGACGCCGGCTAGCAGCATCATTCGTTGGATCTAGCACACTAGATTATCGCACTAGATTAGTTTTATTATTCTGCATCACGGACGACTCATCAGTCTCTCGGCCGGGAAAAGGAATATCCCCGGGGTCCGTGCCGCTGCCAAGGGCCGGTCCAGGCGAATTGGCAGGTCCTCTGCGCAAAAGCTTAAATTTCGCCGTGTTGGCAGCCCGCGGTCGGCGTGGCGGAACAGCAGCGGAAGGTTGACGGGAAGAAAATGTGTGTAAGTTTATTACTGCCAAGACGACGACCGAGTAAGTTTCTGGGTGCATGAATATGACAACATCTCAGCAAGATCTGGACCGGACCTCTTGCCAAACATGGACAATGACACATGCCCGACCCGCCGTTGCAGCCCAGCGATGGACAATACAATTTATGATTAATTCGACAAGTATAGTCATTATAAGTCTGCCCGCAACTGGTTTCTTTGACCCGGTTCCGAACGCAATGTAATGAGTTCTTGGCGTTTCATGCTGGGATACCAAGCTGTAAACGGCGCTCACGCCTGTTGAAAAAGAGCCCTCACACACACGAGTCTGGTCTTCAATTCGGGGCACTTGAGAAGAAGCAAACAAGCGCCGAACCGAGCTGGACATGTTGGCGACTTCCAAAAAGCTTGTCCTGGCTGTTAGACGTCGACCTCTGTGACTATTCGTGCCCTAAGCCACTCGCGGCAGGCAAAAGCCGTCTTTGTGCCAATGGCTGGAAAACATGACCCGGCGTCTTGGCACACTTGCCGGTGTTTACTTGAACCCTAAATTGGCTCTTTTTGGAGATTTTCTGCTGCAACTTAAAGTTCTTTGCAAGGCAGTGCATCATGGCCATATGTGCACTGGTACAGCGACAGCTCATCACCTCGATACAGTGCCGCGCTATTAACTTCTAGAGACTTGGCGGCCGGAAACGAAGTCTGAATTCAAAAATCCCGAGTGAAAAGAGCCATTGGCGATTGCTTTCCAGAATGGCGCAATCGCATCTACAAGGATTGACCCGGGATCGTGCAGCTCTTGGCAATGGCCAGCAAGTAGTTAGTGGTGGAGCTCAGGCAGGCGCCTTTGACGACAACGCCAATTTACGCGACGTACTCCAAGCCTCGGCCAACCAACCCGCATCTCGCAACCTTGTCCCCGACGCACCAGCCCAACGCCGCGGTACCGCTCATAGGCTCATAGCGGGCAGTTTTATGCCGACAGCTCACTTGTCGTTTGCCCCGGCACGGACAATTGGCGGCCCTCAAGGCTCCGAGGCTGAGACAAACTTTGTTCTCGCGTCGACGTTGAGGCCTTGCCCTGCGACTTCAGAGGCGTAAGTCGGTGAAGAGAAGGGCCTGCGTTGGCCAGGTCTTTGAAGGGCTGTCACCGACGGCGAGAGATTGAGACAATGAGTCCTCCGTTTCCGAACTTCCGACCAGGCTGTCGGCAACACTGGCAGCATCTAGGTCGTTGCCAACTCATCGGCCGCAGACCTCAGTCTGCATCATGGCATAGCGCGCAGCAACTGAGCACGCCTCGTTCACGGCATGTACGCATGCTGTCATCGCGCACTGTACCATTGCAGCAGCAGCTGAAGCAGCAGCAGCAGCGACCCGTCAAGCCGGACATTGAGAGACTGCGCCATCAGCCCGCCAAGGTCATCACCGACTATCTAACGCCCATGCCCTCGCACCTCCTGACAACTATGCTTGCGGACCTGGAGCACTGTGGTGCGAGCAACACGCCGCAAGGTGGCGGCGCGCCTTCCTCTCGGCCCTCGACCCTGCCGCTTCGGCGACCTGACGGCTCTGCCGCGGAATCGGCGGAATCGTCGCCGGTGGTCCGGTCGCCGCCGTCATCACTGCCCCAGGGCCACCACCTGGTCTACTTCCCCATCCAGGCCGCCCCCTCGCACCTGGCGCCCGACGGCGCGGACATGGACCATTCGCCCGGCGCGCACTACTCGCGCCGCCTCTGGGCCGGCGGAGAGCTGACGTTTCGTGGCGGCGCCGGGCGGAGCGCAGCAGAGGACGACGTCCCTCGCCAGGGGCTGCCTCTGGACGGACAGCCGTGGACGTGTACGGAGTCCATCGGCGCCGTGCGAGTCAAGGAAGCGAGCTCGGGGTTGGCACAGACTCGAGGACAAGAAAAGATTTTTGTCGATGTGTGGCGGCGGTATGCTCTGGGGCACCCAGTGGCGCAGGAGAGTCTGCCGTGGTCGATTGAGGAGCGTCGTACTCTGGTCTTTATGAATCCAGGCGACGATGCTGTTACCCCGACTGCCGGAGTCTCTAAAATCATCAAATGTGAGTTTCCTCTCCACCTCCCGCCTTACAATTTTGGGCATAAAGAGAAAAGCCAAGATGCATACGTCTGACCAACATGGACCAACTTAGACCCTCACGAAGCTGTCCATAGCGTCCAGATCTTGCCCTCTCCGCGCCACCTATTTCACTTTTCGGCCCTGACATTCAACGCCCATGCCATCCACCTAGATCCAGAGTACGCACGCTCCGTAGACGGCCACCGCGCACCGCTCGTGCATGGGCCGCTCACCCTGGCCCTCATGCTGCGCGTGCTGACGGGCCATTCCGGCCAGCCGGTCTCGCGCTTCGTCTACCGCAACCACGCACCCCTCTATGTCGACGAGCCTTTGACCGTCAAGGTGCGGCCTGTCCCGTCGCGGACCGATCGCGGCGACGGCGGAGCGACGTGGGACGCATGGGTGGAAGGCCCCGACCGAGGGCTCGCTGCCAAGGGCACAGCTACCATGGCTTAATGGCGCTGCTGCCTGATATGCTCATGAGAACATACTTGTATCTACAAAGCGTGACGAACATACGAGACTGCATGGGGAATGAAGTTTAATCAATCAAGGTTTTTATTGCCACCTTTGAGCCCGTTATGTACATTGATCGCTCCCATGGAAAGCCCCGCCACAGCTCATTACGAGCCTAAAATGTCCCAAACAATAACAAGTAAGAAAATTGGCGTCGATGGTGATGTTGATAAAGAGTAAATGAGTTGAAGGTGTAAAGGGAGGCAAAATCGTAAATCAAAGGCAGAAAATAGACGGGTAAATATGAATATGCCAAAATGAGCCTTTCGTCAGAGGCAAACAAAATTACTCGGCCCAACCAAACACTTCACTTATCGCCAGCGAGTTGCTCCGCACGCCCGTCAGGGTGATCAAGATGCCCAGGACGTCGAGAAGCAGCAGCAGCAAGCCCGCCGTCATGAAGCGGGGGCTGAAGACGCGGTAGAGCATGAGGTGGCGGCGCAGCCAGCCGGCGCATGCCATGGTGGCGAGGGCCTCGACGGCGTAGTAGGCGAGGTAGACGGCGAGGGCGCGGGAGACGGTCTCGAGGACGCCGCGCTGCTTGGGGCCGACCTTCCAGAGGGCGACGAGGGGCAGGCTGGCGACGGCGAGGATCTGGGCGGCAAACGTGTTGACGGCGACGATGAGCGGCGCCCAGGGGTAGCGGACGGCAAAGAGCGGGATGAAGACGGCGTCCCACTGGATGCTCGACAGGACGGCCTGGTGGCCCGTCTTGAAAAAGTAAAAGTTGCCGAGGACGGCGAGCATGACGGGGCCAATCGTCTCCGTCTTGAGGCCGAGGAGGTCGAGGAGCTCAAAGAGGGCGAGCAGCTGCCACATCATGAGGGAGAGCGCGCCCGCGCCCACGGGCTTGGTGAGCAGCAGGCACGTGCCGAGGACGCTGACGGGGAGCAGCAGGTAGCGCGCGCCGAGGGCGTTGGCGTAGCCGAGGATGGTGATGCGGCCCTGGCTGGGGACGATGGCGACCGACGGCGGCGCCCACACAAAGGCCGTGGCGCCGGCGACGACGGTGATGGCGAGCGTGAGCTGCGCGACGTAGACGCCCGCCGTCTTGAGCGCAATCTCGGGGACGTGGGCGGCGAGCCACCGGCCGTTGTTGGCGGCGTCGACGAGCCAGTAGAGCGCCGAGAGCAAGAGGCTGATGCGGAAGACGCGGCCGATCCAGGTGGGTGCGAGCCCCTCGTAGGACTTGGTCGGCGCGAGAAACGACTTGACGAGCACGGGGAGGCCGGCAAAGGCCAGGAAGGGCAGGACGACCTGCCACGGGGCCGAGGTGGACGAGGCGCCGGAGCTGTAGTAGGTGGACTGGCAGTACGGCATCTGCTCCTCGCGGCAGAGCTTCGAGTACGAGGCGAGGCGGCCGAGGACGACAAAGGACACCGAGTGGTAGATGCCCATGTAGCGGTCGACGCGCGACGACTCGATGCGGAACGAGGCCACGAGCGCGGCGACGCCGAAGCTGGTGATGAAGAAGAGCAGGATCGAGTCCTCCCAGATGGTGTACGAGTTGGACGCGAAGCCGAGCGAGTGGCTGACGGTCAAGACGACGGACATCCAGCCCCAAAACGTATCGGGGAGCAGGTTGCGCAGCGTCCTGCCGTGCTTGTAGAGCGCGGTACCGGTGCTGGCGAGCAGTATGGTCGCCACGAGCGTGGCCAGCCCGTCGAGCGGCTGTCCGCGGAGGAGGGCGGCGCCGGTCAGCGTCGCAACGACGAGAATCACGCGCAGATCCATGGCCCAGTGTAGCATATCCCTGTGGAAGAACTGGTCAGGATGCTCGGGCTCTTCCTGGTCGTCAGAAGCGTCAGCGGCGAGCTGCTCGAGCTGCTTCTCGGCATAGTCGAGCTCGGCATTGTTCAGGACGACGTACTCGTCGTCCTCGGTGCGCGACGAGTACATGACGAGGACGAGCAGGCCGACGGCGGTGACAAAGACGCCCATTCCCATGCGCGGGACGTCGAAACGCGCCCAGAGACTCTTGCACACGCCCAGGTTGCGCTCCTGGTAGGCAGACAGCGCATCGTAGAGGCTGCGGCCCGACAGGCTGGGTGTGTTGGCGGCTGCCCACAGCGCCGCGGGGCTGTCCTCTCCGGCGGCCGGCGTGATGCCTCGCGTTTCAAAGTACCGCTTCTGGTAGCGCTCGATGCCGGCAGCCGCAACCCGCGACACGGCGGCCAAGTTGGCCCAGTCGTTGCCGCGGGCACCGGCAAACGCCTCCTCAATGGGCTTGCCCAGGTTGTTGAACGGGATGGGGATGCCCAAGAGGAGAGCCAGCGTCGGGACAAGGTCGATTTGGTTCACGGGTCGGATCTTGGCGTTGGGTGGCGGCACGGCGTGCTCGGGAAGCGTGCGGCCAAAGATGGGTCGCTTGGCGTACATCCAGAGCGCGGCCTCTACTTCGTCGTCGCTCTCGCCGCCGTGGTCGCCCTTGCTGTCCATGCCGTGGTCTCCCATGACAATCAGGAGCGTGTCGTCGTCAATCTTGGAGACGACCTTGCGAATGAAGTCGTCCATCTGTTCTAGTTTAGAGTTCATGGCGGGATGCTCGGGGCCGTAACGGTGGCCGGCGTGGTCGACACCCAGGCAATGACCAATGAGCAAATCCCACTGGTTCTTGGCTTTGGATTCCAGTAGCGGAAAAATGTGGTCAATCACGCCGTTGTCGACAGTATGCAGGTCCCAGACATCGAAGCTGTCGTAGGCTCTGCTGATGTTGGGCTCAAAGTAGCCAGGGAAGAGGCTCCACCAGGTGTCGTCTCCGATCTGTGCAATCTTTTTGCCATTGTTCCTCATCTGCATGAGCAGGTTATCCTCGTCAATCGCATCGCCCCCGAAATTGCTACCCAGGTCGATAAACGTAGGCAGTGTGCCGGTCGTCAAGCCCTTGAGGCGCTGCAATGTAGCTGTTGGCGGGTCAGCGATGAAGGGTCGGAGGAAGGCATTCTGCGGCGACTTGACGGCCATTTCATGGAGGACAGGAAAGGCATTGTGGTAGGCGTGCGGGCTGTCGACAGCATGAGGCACGGTAAAGTCGTATCGGAGGGCGTCGATGAGGATGACGACGGCGCGGTCAAAGGTCTTGGGATGCCAGCAGCCCTTGTCGGGGTTGAGGAGGCCCTTGGTACCGGCAATGGGCGGCGCGTCGCAGGTCGACTTGTCGTGCAGCACCAGCCTGGTCAGCAGGAAGCCCGTGGTAAAGAGCCACAGTCCAATGGCGTGCATGGCGAGCATCCAGGCCCAAAAGGCGACGGTCCACAGCCAGCGCTTCTCGTACCGCTTCTGCCGCAGCTTGTTGAGCTTCTCGCGCTTCTTCTGCAGGGCGTCGGCCTGCTCTCGCTGGGTCGGCAGGCCCTGGGTGGCTGATTTGGCATCGACCGCCTCCTTGGCCTTTTTCGCCTTTTCCCATTCGGCGGCAATGGCCTTGTATTCGGTGAGGGACGGCACCTTGGCTTTTGCGCCGCGTTGCGACATGATTCGTGAAGGGTGTGTTCTGTGCTATGACTGATTCGCGTCCATTGATCGTAGAAGTGGTATTGGTCGTCGAGCTGGTCGGTCCGTCAGGTCACCACGCCTGTATCAACGCGAAGACTTGAAAGGCGGTGCAAAGTCTTCCAGGTTGTTCGGATTTCAAGATGCGGAAGCTGCGTGGAACCGCGTCGGTATCCAGTTCGAGCTCCCAGTCCCCACCTTCGCACCCTGTTAGCCAGCGACGCCAAGCAGCCAGCCTGCCCTGGACATACAAGGCTCCCTTGCATCGGCATCTGACTTGATCAAGACATCATCAGGAACGACATACGAAGGACCGCCAATTTTGCGCCGCATGAATCTGACGTTTCTGTATGCGATGTCATTGTAACGTTTTCTTGTGCGTTTGCTGTCTTGTCTGCCCGGCCGTGTCTGGTACGTGTCCGCCTGATATGCTTCCCGCCAAGACTCTATGTGGCAGTCTGCACACGGGCTGACAATATCTATTTTGGCCTGGAATTAATGTCGTGGTGAGAGATTTTTATACTCTCGCAGATGGCTTGGTATTTGAATCGCCCATTCGACTCTAGTAGGAGGCGAGCTCATCTTCCTGCGCCCCTACGACTACACAGTCGGCTCTGCTCTTGCGGCCAGGCGAGACATCCATAGAATTGGTGTACCGCACACCTCATGTCTCCGCAGAAGCCTCACTGTTTCGTACCAAAACCGAAAACCCACGCATTGTCTAACCTCCAAGATTTCCGACCTCTTACCACAGAGTCTACAATCCGATATCGCTCTAACCAGTACAAGGTCGGCACATGAAAGCCGAACCTTCAGCTGAGCGGCCTCCGAACGCCACGTCATGTCCCAGCGGCCAATTTTGAGTATTGTTAATTATGAGTCTTTTAATGTCCAAAAGAATTGTTTCCTATTTCGTGCTGTAAATCAGCGTCAAAATGCTTCTGACAGCACTCATCCCTGGCAACACAACTTGAAGTGATCGTGCGCTTTCTCAGTGGGCTGACGAAATACGAGATCGGCGGCCACACTGCAGTGGGTATGGCTGGGGATTCAGATATGCAAGTCCAAGACAACAGTTATAAGCAGGTCAAACTGCCACCAGGGTATATACGCGTGCTCGAGTTACAGCCTTCATCCTCTCCCGGTGCAGCTCTAGCCTGTCGACTTCGGGCGCAGACAATCGCCGATGAGCCCTACGAGGCTTTGTCCTATGTCTGGGGCAAGCCGACCGTCTTTCACAGCATCATATGGTGCGTTGATGAGGACCACGTCGACTCGGGCGGTGGCACGCTACGCATTGGCGCCAACTTGGCCACGGCACTCGTCGCCTATCGCCGTCTAGACCAGCCTAGGCGAATATGGGTCGATGCGATTTGCATCCGACAGGACGACTTTGACGAGCGCCTGTCTCAGGTCCGCATGATGGGCGATATCTTTCGTGGCGCTACTCAGGTGTTGTGCTGGCTTGGGGCTTTCCAGGAGCCTGCAACGAACGAACAGTTGGCCCTGACGGCGATGCGCTTTCTTCGCGAGTTTAACGAGGATCAAACGGGCCACCTGCAGCGCATCCAGTCAGCTATACACAAGAGCGAGACAGAAACTAAAGAACAGTCTGCCACAGAGGACCACGATGGTGGGCAACAGTTGCTCAAGACTTGGCGTGCCATCAAGACATTCTTCGACGTCGAGTATTTTCACCGGGCATGGATCATCCAGGAGATTGGCCTCGCCCGCCGCGCTTGCATCTCCTGGGGCCGCAGCGACATTTGCATCGACTGGGCCGACATAGCCCGCTTCGTGCTGTTCCTCGACGACAACGGCGCCTCCGTCATCAACGCGCTCGACCTCAAGTCGTGGGTCTGCAACCACATCAACCTCGTGTGGTCCAGCAAGCCCGACGGCACGCCGCTGTACGACTTTTCCGAGGTGCTGCACTGGGCGCGCGTCCACCTCTCGACCGACCCGCGCGACTTTGTCTACTCGCTCCTGGGCCACCCCAGCGCCGTCGTCGACGGGCGGCTCCTCATCGAGCCCGTGTACACCGTATCCACGGCGCAAGTCTACACGGACCTCGTCGTCAACATTATCCGGCGCACGCGCAGCCTGCACATACTCGCCTTTGTGGACCACGGCGAGGAGCCGAGCCCCGTGGGCCTGCCGACGTGGGTGCCCGACTGGCAAGGCCTGAACCTCGTTGCGCCGCTGAGATGCCCTACCCGCGCGGCCTCGCTGGAGTACCGTAGCGTGACCGTGGATGAGAAAGAGGACAACGCGAGTCGAACGCCCGCTCTGCGCTGCCACGGCGTGTTGATTAGTAGTGTACGCGCGTACTCGGACATGATTGACCCCAAAGAGCTGGCCATTACAGACTATGCCGCCGAAGTCGAGAAGAAGCTCCCGTTTCTGATGGACCACGTGTATGCCCGGCTTGTCCTCACGCAGCCCGTAGAGACGCGGCCCAGCGCAGACGACTTTGTCTCCGCGCTGAGCTTCCTTCTCACCGGCGCGCACCGCGGCACCACGCCTGCCGCATCGGGCCCCGCGCGGGACAAGCAGCGCGCCGACTGCGCCGCCCACGCCGTCCAGGCCGAGGCGCTGCGCATCACGGCCGCCGCCGCCGAGCCGGACCCCTTTCTTGGCAGCCTCTCGGCCGAGGAGGCGTCGCAGGTGCAGGCTCTGGCCGCGCGCGGATGCTCGACCCAGTTCGTGCAGGACATGACGTGGACGTCCATGTGCCGGCGCGTCTTCGTCACCAAGGACGGCCAGCTGGGGCTCGGCCCGCGCATCGTGGCCGCCGGCGACGTGGTGGCCGTCTTGCCCGGCGTCCGGTATCCTCTGCTCCTTCGGGCCAAGACAAACGGCGCTGGGCCTGAAACCGAATTTGAGCTGGTTGGGCCGGCACTGCTATATGGCTTCATGGATAATGAAGTCGCCGAAGCGCGTGCCGGGACCTTTGTAGAGCAAGAGTTTTGTCTCGTGTGAGTGTGTCTTCTCTTACCAATACATGCATAACTAGGTTTTGATTTTTTTTTATCGTTTTCCCCTTTTATCAAGCGTCATTCAATGGCATTAAAACAGCACATATGATGCTGTAAGTGGAGGCATCTCGCAACTCGTGTGAACACGTCTTATTTTTGGTCACGAGTACACGCATAATGAAAATGTTTCTTTTCTCTTCTTGCCTTTTTTTTGCAAGTGTCAATGCTTTTCTTTTTATCTGGAAATATCCTGTCGTTCATAGAGTTGCTCTAAATACACGCAAAGCCTTCCTTTCCTTTTTCTATATAACAACGCCAACCACCGCCAAGTCTGCCAGTCGAGAAGCAAAAAACTGGTAGACCTGCCAATATGTACTTGAAAATGTTGCAACATGCCAAGATGCCACTATATGAAATTATACACCCATTTCATCATAAAAAAAAACTTGGGATCTCGCCGTGACAAGGTTCGTTTGCAGAGAAAATCAAGGCTCAAAAACAAAAATCATTAGTCAAACATGTCCACGCCAGCAGGTCGTGCAGCACTGCTTCCTCGTCTTCGCTCTGCTCTTCTGCGGCGTCTGTTATCTGCGGCCGCCGATTCGCTCGCCTTGTCGCCATCGCTGGGCGACCCTTGTCCAGCACCACCGCCCATGCCGCTCCAAGTCCCGTGCGTGTCTGCGGAGCCCAGGCTCGACACCGTCTGGCCGTGTGCGGCTGTTGATCCGGCCGGACCGGCGCCAGAATAATACGCAGAGTCCTTGCCGGCGGCGCGTCGGCCCCGTGCAAACGCAGGGTTGGGCGGCGACAGCGGCGCCAGCTGGTCTTCTGCTTCGACCCGCTGCTCCGCTTCGCGTTCTGCCGCCGCCGCCGCCGCTGCTGCTGATGTTGTCGCGCGGGGCGCTGCTGCTCCTCGACGATATCCGCGCCCGTTGCTGGGCGACTCGACGCCCGAGACGCTGCTCTCCGAGTCGCGGCGGCTGCGGCTGCGGTCTCGGGCCGCCGCCATTGCCTCTTCCTCGGTCAGCCGTCGCAGGGTCACGTTGCGATCGCGATCGTCGTGGACCTTGACCTTGACGCTGACGGGCTGGCTGTTCGGCGACGCGTAGCGATCGCGGTCGCGGTCTCCAGCTCCGCGATGGCTCCTCTCCTCGTTGGCCGCCAGGCTGCTAGCCCGGGCGGCGGCGGCGGCGGCGGCACGCTCGGCAGCTCGCCGACGTCGCTCCGAGGGTCTTCGCTGCGGCGGCGACGCATCCGACACGAAGGAGTCCTCGGCTCCGGAATGGAGCACGCCGTGCGGATCAGCCGGCATGGGCGGCATTGATATTGATTCCGAGCCGTGACGGCTGCTCGATCTGGGTGGTCGAGATGGTGTAGGCACCGGCTGAATATTGCTGGATGGCCCCCCAGGTCGGGGTGGGTAGTCTATAGACGACTCCGTCATCTCACTCAGTGCGGTTTCTGTACCATGCAGAGCGCCAAAACCTGTTTGGCGACGAACGGGCGGTGGTGGCCGTCTGGAATCCCGTCTCGTGGGGGAAGGATACCCGTCACCCGTGAAGCGAGAGACACTGGTTCCGGAGCGCATATCGTCTTCGTCACGTAGGCGCTCTTCCTGCTTTTTGCTGCGTCTGTCGGCCATCTTCTTGGCAATCCAGCCCATGCCGAGTCCACCAAGTATTCCCTTGGCAAGCCACCCACCTCCTCCCGATTTCTCATCAGCCCTCCTGCTTCTATGTGACGGGCTGACATAGGAGGAGTACTCGGAATCGTCGTAGTCACGGCGCGGCGGGTGGGATGAGCGTGGCGTGGTAGGTCTGCCGGTATCTCCGGTTCTTGTGGTGTGGGTGGTGTAGGTGGTGTTGGGGTTTGCCGAGGGAGGTAGCAAAGACGTCTGCGTATGACTATAATCGTCGGTGTACTCGCTGCCGTAGTCGCTTCGCGCACCGCGCCCGCTGCGGTGGCGCCGCGGTGTTTCCGTGGACACTGCCGAGTACTCCTCGTCTCTGTTGTTGTTTCTCTTCTTCATTAGGTTGGCGGCCAAGCCACCGGCTCCAATGGCCGCTGCGGCACCGCCTAGCATCTTCAGGAATCCACCGCCGCTGCTCTTTCGCTGCGGTACCTCCGAGTACTTGTCGTCGTAAAATCTTTCTGAATGGGCATGAGAGGAGAGGACCTCGCCGCGGCTTCTGTAAGAGGACGGTGATCGGCTTCTGCTCCGTTCACGATCCTGGGTCTTCTTCTTTCGATTGCGCAGAATTGCCCACAGGCCAGCGCCCGCAGCGAGCGGCCCCAGCCACTTGAGCTTACTGTTGTGGTCCGGCTTGTGATCAGAAATGTACTCGGACTCGGTCAGGCGGGTTCTTCCGCCTTCGGATCTCGCGCCGGCTCCAATGTAATGATCACGGTGGCCGGCACGACGGTAGCTGAGAATAAAGTACAGCAGCACCAGAAACGACATCCAGAGCGCGTAGAGGATGAAGAGGTATTTGGGCGAGCCGTAGAGGGTCAGCCCGAGAGGAACCTGAACGATTCCCAAGAGACCAATGGTGCGCCCGGACCATTGGTGAATCATGATGCGCAAAGAGCGGGATTTCGTAATGTGCTTCACCAGACGGCCTCCAATAAGCTGGAGAAGGAAGAGCACAAAGATGGCGACACCGATGCCATGGTGTGGGTTTGAGAGACTTCTTTTGGGTCCAACTGCAAAGAAGCCGAGGATGAAGATGACGAGCAGCATGAGACTGGCCAAGACCTGCATCTGCCCGTGGTAGGCGACGGCGCGGCCGGGGTTTCGGTCGTAGAATCGGATCGTCATGACGGAAAAGGGCACAATGAGGAGGAACACCAGCGCAGCCATGACGCCATGCGCCAAGATGATGCCGTGGTATCCGACAAAGGTCGAGAAGCGATTGCCCATGCCTAAGGAGAAGAAGCGAATTAGTCGACGGGATGTCCGGCGGCGCAGCAGAGGATGACTTTGTCGTACCATTGTAGCGCATGGTGTCAAAGTTGACGCCCTGCAGGTTGGGAAGCAAGAAAGTATTCTTGTCAAATACCCAGGTGCCGTCTCCGACGGTCAATGTGTCGGAGCTGTAGCTGGCAGACCCTGGGGCCGACAGCCCATCTGGTGTCGGCGCCATGACGGCGGCGACGAGGTAAAGGTTGGGGGCCTCGGCGATGCGGCGGAGGGTCTTCTCGGTTACTAGGAGAATTAATTCAACGGCGTTCCAGCCAGATCTCTATCGATCAGCGCCAAAGACGGGACTCGCTTGCGCCAGGTCGTGCTCGTTGGAAAGTGGTTGGAATGCGGTGCCTCGTGGCGGATGGGACCTAGGCGGTATGTTGATATTGTAGTGCTACCAGAGGAGGGGCGGTGTGTGGCAGCCGTGGAGTGTATCGTATTGCTGGAATGTTGAATCTGCTTCCCGCTTGCTTCGATAAATATCTATATAGTCGCAAAACCAAGAGAATATGTTTATAATTTTTTTTTTCTTCAAAAGATGCAAGGAGTGGATGCGCAAGACTCGGAGAATAGCCCCAGCCGGCTTGTGAGCCCAACATGTCGCAAGCTTTCTGATGATCCTTGTTTCTCTTGTTTCTCTCGTTGCGCGGGGTGACGAGGACGGCCCCACCCGCTCAAGGGATCCACTTGCCGTCCGCCCACGTTGGCCAGCACAATAACCAGTCTAGCCTACCCTATACCCAAATCGCAGGCACGCGGCCTTCACCACAAACAATGTCTGTGGCCATATTTGATGTATGAGCTGTCTTCAAGCATGAGAACGAATAAACCCTTTTTTATAGCAGCTTGTCATGTTAGCATCGCCGACGCCGCAGAGGCTAGACGGACGATCACGGCTACAAGCTGATAACGTGCACAACCGACAGCATCTGCTCTGGTCGAAATGGAACTGACATCGATAACAGAAGCGCAAGCTGAATAGAACTGTAAACATTCAAAAGATAAATATATAAGCCGAAAATCAATCTCATCATTCAGCAACACGTAGCTTAACCCACATTTGTCGTTGTGGGATCAACACGGGCAACCTGGCCATTTGCCAATTCCACCGTACAGTCAACACCTCTGATGCTCGATCTGCCGTGTCCAATGACCAGCATTGTACAGTCTGGAAAAGCTTCTCGAATGATTTCTTGCGCTCCCTTCTCTCTCTCTTCATCCACACTGCTCGTAGCCTCGTCGATCAAGACGACTTTGCTTCCAGTATCTTCGTAGCGGAGGATACCGCGGGCCAGGCAAAAGAGCTGCATCTCGCCATGAGAATAGCCAGCGTCATCCAGCATGGCATTGACGCCGCCCTTGTCTTTAATATGCGACCAGATGCCGAGGCGGATCAGCAACTCACGGAGCGCAATGTCCCTACTCTCGGCCGCCTCCCGCTTCTTTTCATCAAGCACATCCGGGTTGTTGAGCGTGAATGGCAAAAGATTGACTCGAATGCTGGCTTCAAGTCGGATCTGATCCTGCGAGATAGTAATGATGCGTGATCGAAGCTCATCTGGAGGAACGGACGAAACATCTATGCCATCAATCTTCATGACTCCCTTGTATGGCAAGAACCCCAAGAGAGCGAGGAAGAGCGAGCTCTTCCCACTAGAACCACATTAGCACGGCCGTAAGTGGTGTAACATGTAAGCTTTCTTACCTGCCGGTACGTCCAATGAGGCCAACTTTCTGTCCTGCGCCAATTGCAAGCGTCACATTTCGTAGCACTGGTTGATGCTCTGAGCCATCGCTGTTGCTGATTGTCAACTTTACCGGCCTGCAGCAATTTATAAACGGTGTACATACCAGTATTGTGCAGACATGTCTGTGAGCTCGATTTTTCCCGTTGATGGCCAATTCTTGGGCAAGGTAGCTAGCTTTCGCGCATCTTCTTGCGGAGTCTGCCTCATGAATTCTTCCAGTCGAGCTAGAGCACCGACCGAGGTTTCCAGATTGGTCCAGGCACCAATCAACATTTCCAAAGTTTGGCCAAAGAGAATCAAATTCAAAAACGCAAGCCCGATCGCTGTATCTGACGTACTCTCGTCGAGAAAGAGCGCAAATGCAACAAGAATACTGCCAAGTGAAGCGATAAGAAGTCCAACAACCAACCCCAGCCATTGCTGGATGGCGATCATGTAATAATAGGCTTTTTGCGAGTCGTCTAAAAGATCGAGTCCTCGTTCAAGATTCTCAGCTTGCCACCCGAATCCTCGGATGCAAAGCAGACCTGCTGCTGTCTCCTCAAAGTGTGTGTAAAGCGGTGATTTAGCCTCCAGGTCAAGAGATCTTATTTGCCGCGAAGTGCGCAGATAAAAGCCTTGAATCAGATAAAAGGCAACGATAATAAACGGTATGGCAATGACCATGTAAGCGGCCCCGGAAGCAACAATGCCGGTTTGGATGACGGCGGTCCAGAAAACTAAAGACAAGCAAATTAGTGAGTTGCTAAGGACAAGTATATACAGCCGGCTCGAAACTGACTGTAAATTGTTCTCATAAATGCCAAAGGCAAATTGCGAACCACAAGACTCATGTCCTGGCTGAATCTGTTGACCAATACTCCTTTGTCGATGGCGCAAAGAAATGCAATCGTACCTCCCACGACCGTCCTGGTCAACTGGCTATGCAATTGAAGTGCTGCCCGTGGAGTCAAGTGATTACACAGCGACGCAAATACCAAAGCAAACAAGACGCATGTACAGGAGGCAATGGCCACGTAGCCTATAAAGTAAGAATTGTTGTTGGGATCCGTGTCGATCCATATCCGCATGTACACTTCTGGAGCGCATTCCCCAGCTGACACCACAAGCATAGAAAAGCACCAGAGTACTGTTCGCAAGTATCCGATAGTGCCAAAGAAGAGTTTGTAAAGCCCGAGGCTTCGCCGTCTGCTGTTGACAGGGCTTGTCGCCGGTTCAAAATGGGGTCGCTGCACAAGTTCTTGTGATCGGCGAATGGCGGCTTGCTGTGTCGCTTCCTCTTCTTCTGATTGAAGATTTTCTTGAGAAATCATGCTTTGCGCATATTTGGCCCGTGCGGCGCCCTTGCTAGGGCTTTGATCAACTGCGACATGGCCATTGTCATCAAGAACGAGCAGCTGGTCAGCAATATCGATGACCTCGGCTGTTTCATCTGCGTCAGCATCGAACAATGACAATACTTTGACATGTAAAACTTACGCAAATAGCTCGTGAGAACAACTGTGGTTCTTTCTTCTCGAAAGAAACCATCTTTGCCACAAAGGCGGAACAGAATAGAGACGGCGGTCCGACGATCGAGGGAACTAAAAACGTTGTCCAGCGGGACAAGCGACATGCGTGCGAACAGCGTCCTAGCAAGCGCCTTCGACAATAGTTAATATCCAGTCATTGCAATGAGTCTCGAATACTCCAAATCTACCAAAGATGACGGAACCGTACTTACAACACGCTGACGCTGGCCACCGCTTAGCCTAACGCCGCCGGTGCCCACCACGTAATCAACGCCACCAGGTAGTTGTCTGATGTCGTCTTCCAACAAGCAACATCGAATGACTCTTTTGAAAAGTCCTTCGTCATAGGAGCATAGTCCTACAATATTACTCTTGATTGAAGCGTTGCGTAGCCAAGTCATCTGCCCGCAATAGCCTGCATGTTCGTCGTCTAGACGAATAGAGCCGTCCATCAGCTCAACCTCACCCAGCAAACTCTGGAGAAGAAGCGACTTTCCGGATCCAGTTGGACCGAGAACGCAGTTAAATGAGCCCGTTGAGATTGAGAAGTTGACGTCTTGCAAAACAGGAGTTTGGGTATATAATGGGGCAAGGTTGGCGCCGCTTAGCCGAACGACAACATTGTCGACTCCCACGGCAGCTGTTTCTTCGGCGGTATTCGTGCTGGGGCGTCTCATTATTGTCCGAGGATCCTTTCTGTCCTCTAGAAGCAAGAACTTCTGTACTCTTTGGAAACAACCCAGCATACCAGTCCAACCTGGGTATCCAACGAGGAGGAACGCGAGCGGACCTTTGACTAAAACGATAATGATCAGACTGGGGAATACAGTTGCTGCCGAGAAACCGCCGTCGAAAGTTCTCCAGAACAACGCAGCAGCTACGACAACGACTGGTGTCACTAAATCCGCAAAAATGGGCGGGATATTCGCCGCAGACTGCATGTTCCGATACCTCTTGGATGCGCGAATCTCAACCTCACGGAGACCTTGAAGGTGGCTTTCAATAGTTTTCCCCAGGCCAAACATTTTAATGGCTGTAAGCTGGCCGAGTATCTTTGACGTTTTGGCAACTCTGTGCTCAATGGATTCATTCCAGGTCATGAGCCTCGACCGCATCCACTTTCCAAAGAAATAGGTAGCAATTGTACAAGCAGCCAATGGGACTATAACGACAAAGCAGGACTTTCCTACAAAGCGAGAGAGAAAGTAAATGCCAAGACCCAGCTCAAGTGGAGTGAAGAAGAGTTCGTGAAGGTCTGGCAGACCTGTTGCGATCCCTTCCATGTCGGTACTCATGAGGGTCAGAGCGCTCGATTTGCTTGCTTCTTGCTGTGGCAGGCTGAGACCCTTGTCTAGCATCATGGATATAAGTCCTCCACGAACACGGGTGACGAGACGGTTCTTCAAATGAGAGGTTGTCGTCTTGGCCACGGTTTTGCCCACAAATGTGATCAAAGTAGCGAGCGCAAGCACGATCTTTTCTTGCGTAGACGTGGTAGCCTTCTCCTCAGTGACGACTTGGATGAGCCGATAGAGGAGAAAGGGCTGCGCAAATGAAAATATAGAGTAGCACAAGCGCGGCACCAAGATGGCGATAATAAGAGCCTTCCATGCGCGAAAGCAAGTTCCAAGCAGGTTTCGCTTCGATGGAGTCCCCTTCGTCTGCCATTTCTGTTTCAGATCCGGGTGCAGCAGCCTGGAAGCAAACTCTGGACCTATGCTTTTGAGATGTTCAAGTTTCAGCACATTGCGGAAGCCGGAAATGAACAATGGATTCAGGAACAAAAAGAGAGATCGACTCCAGTATCCACTGGTAGTTTCTCCGCCAAAGTACTGTCGTAGATTGGCATCAACGAACAGCCGGGTTTTGGGCACCTCCTCTAGCACCAAGAGACTCGTCCGAACTACGGCTGATGAGGCCGCCAGTGCGCCGAGAGGGCTTAGGCCTGGCCGGCTAAAGAGGGACCTCGATCTGATAATGTCGAAGAAGATGGCAATAAGAAGATAGACGGCGATGAAAGCGGAGCCTCGCATGGCGTGCCGATGCTCCAAATAAACGATGAGCCCGACGGTGATGGCTGCGACCAGGTCAACAGCTACGGATGGCAAGGTCGTGATGGTGCGGAAATCGGACGAGGTTGTTCGTAGAGCAACGGTAGCAATCTCGATACCAACCAGGCACACTGCCGCAAACTAGACACCAATGTTGGTGATGAACGGCAACCGGCTGACCAGTTGAGACTCACCAGCTTGGCCCACAGAAGGGCGCTGCTGCCCTGGACCCGGGCAGGACTTTTGCGGTAATTGATGATCAGGATCGGGGCAGAGGCAATAACTATCGAGGAAGGCACGAGACCGAGGACGCTCTCTTCGAATTGCAGCGTCAAGTCGAACATGGCGCGCGAAGGCGGCCACAGCACCTGGTCGGCACTGGAATTGGCCATTGTCGCGGCTCACAGCAGCCAAGTGTAGCTGCTCAGAAGGCTGCGGCCAAGGACTGAAGAGGAAAGTTTAAAGGAGGAAAACCTGATTCTGGATAATCTCGGTGAGAGGCCCTGGTTCTGGCGATGGAGGAAACGGGTGGCGTCTGGCGAGTATCCGTCCAACAACATCTGGGAGGATGCGGGGTGGCTTGGGAATCAAAAGGAGCGGGGGGACCAACTGCAGCCTGCTTTCTGCCCATGCCATCATCCTGCGGGCCCCAATCAGACAGAGTTGACCTTGCAAAAGTACCTGCCGCGTAATTGTCCCGGTTCGTCCTGTCTGCCAATCATTTGAATCATTTGGTCAAAGTCGCAAAGCTGTGAAGCAGATTGGGCAGTGGACATACTCGGATGCCGAGCCACTGTGTGGCGCTCGCTGATAGCTGAATGCATTCTCGCAAATGGCCCTCACGAGTTTGCCGTCTGCGTTCGAAAACGAACGTGCACATTTGATCGACGCCATTGACGCCTGTTTTAAACCAAAACGTGGCTGAGTGGTATTTTATTCTCGAGGAATCATTAAATCACGAGCAGGTTCCCGAGCAGGTGACGAATGAGAATGCTAGCGACCCTGTGCGCCGAAGAGGACATCAACCACCCGAGGAACAGCAGCTAGCCGCTAGGAAGAGACTTGACTCGTCAAAGGGCGAGACACGTACGTTTCTGGTGTCATACGGCGCTTGGCAGCATCTTCTCAAACTTCTCGCCTTCTTCGCTGCGACTCACACTGGTGCGCAGTGCTTGCATGGAATCATATCGCCGGGAAAACGATTAGGTGCTGTCCGACCCTACCTCATCTACAGACACCGAAGCGGTCGCGCTATTGCACTAATTGGAAGCGACCCTTGCAGCTTCAAGGAACAGTGTTCCGGCCGTCTATTCCGAGCCAGAAGACCTCTTGCATTCACGACCACTTCTATCTGTTAGTACGGGGTGCGTAGTTGGGAAATCTGCAGGAAAAAGTTCGACATGCGAAGAATAGCCCCCCCTCGGCACATTATTCTGCAAGGACAGAGCGACGCGCATAGAGCCGCCTCAAGTCTTTGACGCCGCTCTCCAGAACGTCAAGCTTGTGTCGGCATTGGACCCTTCTCGTGGCGGCGTCATCACCTTCGCCGGCCAAAACGGTGACTTGTTCATCATCGAGATCCAAGATTTGGCGTATTGGGAAGATTGTCGGGAGCTTGCAGACTAGTGCACGCTCTACAGCTAGTATGCTGAAATTGTCGATGTGCGTTTTACGAGCGACCTGCACCTGTCAGACACGCAACAATATAAGACCGTCACCCCTTCGTAGCAGGTCTCACCTTGTAGTAAGCCTGTAAATAGTCAATGGCAAGGTCGCTGGCGAAATCTTCCATGTTTACTATCGGATGTGTCTCCAAATGCACCATCAAGCTCTGAGGCTCAAAGTGACCTTTCTTACTTGTGCATGCACTGATGAGCTCCGACATTTTTTCTTTTTGTCGGGTCTTCTGTGCGTTTTGCACAGTATCCGTCAAGTAGTGGTTGTAAGTGATCGGGTGAAAGCTGTGACTGACTTCGAGAACCAACTCTAGAGCCTTATCCAAGTCTTCACCTAACTCGTCCAGCGTGCTCTTGATTTTTACAAGAATCGCGTTGCTCGTCTCTGCAGCTGCAACATAGTGAACCACCTCGTCCGTGACTTCCAGAGCGATGCGAAAGAGATCGTCTCTTGCGCTCTGGGTAATCTCGCGCCACGGTTTGCATTGACTGTGAAACAACTCGCCGATGATGGAGGGATCGAATGTTCCGGGGAGCTCACACCCTCTATTCATTTTCATCAGAGCTTTGACCTGTGCGCGGTAGTCCGCTCGGGAAACTCGGCGGCGCTGGCCTTTATCCTTTTGCTTCTCAGACTCAGTCTCAACAATCTTTTGCTCTTGACCATCTAAACGCAGGCACTCCTCAAATTCGACCAAGGTGTTTTGAACACGGGCTCTGGCGCGCTTTTTGTAATTACTGGGATCTGTAGCGCTCCCGAAAAAGGGGTTGTCGTACTTCCCAGCGATTGCGTCAGTCATCAGGCGAGTGAACAAGTCACTGATATGGAGCAGATACTTTCGCTGCTGGGCGACAGTTACGCGAGCATCGCCCAAATGTTGCAGCTCCAGCACACAGCTTCCGATCTCCGATTCTATATCGCTGATAAGTGATGGGAGTTGTTGCAGGATCTGGTCCTTCAAGATCGCACTAAGTTTCGGCTTGAGCGCCTTGACTCCCACGCTATTCCGCTCAACATTTGCCCAGTTGCCACGTCCAAAGAAAGCGTCTTCTGCTTCATCTCTTTCGGCTGAGGAGGTTTCCTTCATGTTGTAGTCCCGGTTTTTTAGAACGTGCCAGCCTAGGCGGAATGCGACATCTTGGTTCTGTGCCAGCTTGATGTATGCGGCTTCGCTATCGGAACCTGCATCCAGAGTGTCGGGTTTTGTTATGAGTCCCAGTGTTCGTACGCCACTTGGGTCGAGCTCTCGGGCCATTTCAGTTATCTCCTGAAGCGCAAAATCGCTTTTGGCGGAGACCACCGCCAAAATGATGCTGCGCGGTCGCTGAACATAACTGCGCACCATGTTTCTAACGATAGCTGCGTCGGTCACCGACTGACTGGAGTTCCCAGCTCGAAAAAGGCCTGGGAGGTCAACCATCGTTAGATGTGGATGGGTCGGTCCGCACAGTTCCACACGAAGTGTATCCGTACTGAAAACCTTGGTGCTCGACAAGCCCATTGCCTCTTTCGCCATTTTGACCACGGCTCCTAGATCAGATTCGACAAGGTCTAGGTTGACATTGAATTGTTTCAGGACCTCTTTTTCGGGATCGTTTCGCTCAGGCCCAGGGGTGATGGACACCCCGACTGCGGAAGCAGCTTGTCTTCGAAGAATTACTTCAGTGGCAAATTGAGTGCAAAGATTATCTTTAGCGGGAAAAGAGAAGCCAGAAATGGCTTCAAGAACGGAGCTCTTCCCTGCAGACTGGTCTCCACAGACGATAATCTCGGGGAGATCGACGTATTTGTTGAGACCTTTCGAACGTAGACTATCGATGAGATCTAGAAGATCTCGGTGATCTTCGGATTGAAGAGTGATGGCATTCATGATGTGGACCGAATTGGCTCTCTTCAGCCTTTCTTTTCACAGATTGAGTACTGCAATGGCAGAAATTGAAGCAGAGCTTTCGTTGGCAACGAAATACCGCGACCTGACGGATGATGTGCTGGCCGCAGCCGTCAGCGGCCATGAGCTTGTGCCCCAGATTGGGAGTTCCCTGCGGCCTGTGCTAGTCTTTTTCCGCAAACGGACATTGGCACATTGGGTTCTAAGTACCGACAAAGTCAGTTTCTTCCTACGCCGGCTATTGAGTTTGGAGTCATGACATTGTGGCTTCCTACGTTATTGGAAAGCATGTTCGAAGTCCACAACGATGGCATTTTTTTTGGGCCCCAGCCTAGATTCCTTCGCGGCCGCCCGGACACAATGTTCTCTGTGCTAACGCGGTGTCTGCCATCGCGTGGAGGGCAAGCTAATATTTGCATACTTGTACTGATAATGAATAATACGTACAACCCAGCACGACAGCCTTGCTGGTGTACATTCTCTGATATAAATCTGATTGCATGAATAGTATTAGCACAGATGACATTGCCACGCTCTTAGCCACCGCATTAGGCACAGAGCGACATCTAGTTTACCGAGCCATGATGCACCACCAAGTGCGTGATGGTGCTGATTCGGGCCATTTTAAAAGATGCGCCGACGGCAACCGCCACTTCATAGCGTTGTCAGACGGAGTGGTGGGGTTCACAGCCGGCGGCGTGTTCGGATCATCGAGAGACCATGCCCTGAAGTCTCAATTCTGACCAGAATGACTCAACTGGTTCTGGCTGAAGTCCTAAAATCTCAACTTTTCGTTTCAAAGTAGCTCAGCAACAAATCGTCATCTACAACATACCGCCCTCAAAGAATCACGAGTTTCGTCAATTTCTCTCTCTTTCTTCCTTCTTTAACAATCATGCATGCCTAATCCACATCGATGTCTTGCATATTCGGCGGCCTCGTGGTTTTCGCATGAAGTCTATCAGAGCCTTGATTGGTATTGCGTATTCCATCAGGCTTGTACTAGTCGAAGCTGTACGCAGCTTTAGACATCCATGTATTTGTAGATTGCGCATCGCTCCCACAATCCGTGCAGGGAGAGCGGTAAGGGCTGGAGAAAATGGAAAGAGTTTCTTCGCCATGGCGGCGTGTGGACGCAGGGTGCCTCACGCCCTGTAACAAGACAATATCTGGAAAAACTAAAGCCTGGATTCCGACTTACGAAGCATATGCTGCTCTATCAATAATGAAGAATGAAAATAGCACCGTTTTCTATTAATTTCCCTAACGGAATCGTGTTAGTACTAATAGCGTTAGTAGTACGTGTTTGCTATCGACCTCCCTCCTAAGTACTTAGCTACTCTAAGATAAGCGCCTAGTAGGTTTAAGAGTCCTCCGTCATCCTCAGCGGAGCTCAGCCTACTAGCTAAATTATCTTACCACGTAGGCGCTACTCTAATAGTAAAGTATAGAAGCTAGCTACTCTAGGAGAAATGTAGTAAGATTAGATAATAAAAGAGGAAATACGGAGTACCTGACTCTACAGTAGTTATGATGAGAGATCTGGCTTTTGGTGACAGAGGAACACGTGTGGCCTTTAGTGACGATCCGTCTGTGGTTAGGCGGATGCGGGGTAGCTTGGGAAGCGGCAGGAGCGCGGGGTCAACTGGCGTTCTCCCCGACAAGAACTGAGAAACAGGGAGTTGTTGAATTCGTCTACCTAGCAACGACGCACATCACGCAATACAAGATACATTCTCTTGATAAGTATAGCTCACAGTCCGTCATTTGAGAATATCAACCGCCTGCTTCAGGGCCTCGATTGTGCCATTCAGTCTTTCGCGCTGCTCGCGGGTGTGAATAGACTCCCCAGCAATAGCTTCCAATTTTTCAATCTTCAAATTCAACACCCACTTCTCACAAAACAGTCGAAGAGGGCCATCCGCGCCAGATACTAGGCCATGAGCAATAACTTGGAGGTAGATATTGTCGATAAAACGGTCGCGAGCAATTTCGTAGTAGGATTTTATCAAATCGTGGACCTCCTCCGCAATGTATTTGCCGCGATTTTTGTCGCGGAGCGTGGCCTGGATATCGCCGAGAGAGATGGCACGGCCTTGGCGATTATCAGTGAACTCAACTGACTTGAGCTTGGAGCTCAAGTCTTGTTCTGTTCGAGCATTCTGTAAGTTGAAAAGCGCCTCTTTGAAGGCGTTGTTGAGAGTGTACGGGTGTCCGTCTCTCTCCACTTCTACCAGTAGACGAGCTTGGTCCATAGCGGCACCATATCTTGCAAGAATATCATCCAACATCTGAGATAAAAGCTCTTCGCGGACTTTTGTATCAGAGCATACAACCTCCAATGCAATAACGATGAATTCATGGATCTTGTAAATAATTTTGCTGACAAAAAACTCCGTCAGAATCTGCCACTTCGACGTCTGCTGTCTCAAAGCGCTCGCAAATAGAGATGTATTGTAGGACGTGAGTTCGCTGCCCCGGGAACGGCGATGAACCTTTCTAATCCAGTCCATGATTCCATTCAAAGGCGGGCAGTCATCGCATTCTCGATTAATCACTGCATCCAGATCAGGATACCGGTCAGATAAAATACCATCTTCACCAAGATCAGATATTGAAGAGGGCTGATTATCGTCATCAAAATCAGAGTCTTCGTTGCTGTTTTGACTGCGCTCCAGGAACTGGTAAGTATGGGCGGTCGCGGTAAATTTCGTCTTAAACTCGTCGGTCAAATTCAGAACAGTAGTGATAAGTCGGAAATTATCGTTGTCGAATACCTCAGAAGATGAGTAGTCTGCATTCAGTGCCGAACGAACAATATCCTGAAAACTGCTCGCAATCGATGTAAGATACTGTTGCTGTTCCCGCTCCGTCTTTCTGGAAAGACCCAACTTGCCCAAGTCCTTACGCGCCTGGGCGAGCATCTCTCGGGTCTCGGCTCGAAGCTTTGGAAATGCTCTGTCTATTAGCTCCCCGAGTAGATGCTGAAGACGTTGACGAAGCGCAATCACGCCGAGTCGATCAGATGGCAAATGGCACCATGGCTCCTCTCTGAACATGATGTCCCTTTCCACGTCACTAACAGCTTTTCTGTCGTCATCGCCTCCTCGACTGCGGACAAGATGATACCCCAGCTTCAAAGGTTGCTTCTTGCCATTAATTAAGTTGCATACGCCGCTCTGGGCGCTTCTTTCCTGGACCAAATCGGGCTTGGTGAGAACGCCAAGAGTCCGCTGGCCACTAGGGTCATATTCTTCCGCCAAGTCCAATATCCCTTGTGTCGTTATATCGATATTGCATGGAAGAACGGCAAGTATAATCGTTTGGTCATCGCGAATGTAGTTCTTCACCATGCGGAGGACTAGCGCCCTATCCTCCGGAGTTGTGACGTTTTTCTCAGTCTTTCGAAAAATTCCAGGAACATCAATAACCGTCAGGTAGTCCTCATTTGGGCCGCATTTTTCTATCTTCAGGACGTTTTCACTGAAAGTCCTGGTGCCCGTAGGATTCTGGTTGGTGTGTATGCCCATAACCTCATTTACCTCTGCAAGGATGCTGGGAAGGTGCTTCTGCAACTCAAAAGTCGTCTCGACTGATCTTTCGTAAGCTTTAAGAAGAATCTTTTCGTCGTTGGAAGCACTCGAAGCTGGAATAATGCTGATGTTGATGAAAGCGTTTATCTCACGACGGTGGGTGATTTGCGTGGCGTAGCGAGTGCACAATTCCTGGCCTCGGGGGAAGGGTATGCCTGTTAAACTCTCGAGAAGAGAAGATTTGCCAGTGCTCTGATCACCCACAGCAACAAGCTGAGGGAGGGGCAAGTATTTGCCAATATTTATTTCTCGAAGTAAGTCGATTTTCCGCAGGCGACTGGACGACGTCAGCAGCGTGTCCTGCTGAGGCTCAGCTGCAGGCACTGTGGCTCCCATTGTTCAATATTATACGAATGACTTTGCGGTACTCTTTGGGGATCCAGCAGATTACGAAGAATGAGAAATTTGAAAGTCGTGCGTGAGAGAGGGAAAAAGGAAAGGGCAACATGCCATTTACTATACTGGAATGCGTCTCTTTCCTCCTCTTCTCAGAGCGGCTTCCCCTCTCTGGCTAGATGTGGTTGCATACGTCACGTTTTCTCTTTTCTCTATGCGGCCAGCTGCGGTGTGAGCTGGCAACATTTCATGCGACCAGCTGCGGCGTGAGCTGGCAACGTTCGGGGCGGCCTGCAGCCAGAATCCTTCGTACCCCCGCTGACAGACGAAAACACATGGTTCCACGCAAGAGATATGGACTGCTAGACGTCTCGCAGTAAAAAGCGCTTAGTCTCGAGAGGCGACGAAGCTAGCGTGATCCTTATTTGGTTCGCATGGGAGCCTGCTTTGCGTATATATGTAGTTCGCCGTCTGGAAGTTGAGCGCCGTGTTTGTCTGGTCGGCTCGTCTGTCCACTGCGTTTATAAGTGCATGGCAATTTGAGGATACTTCCCAGTACATATCTTTGGAGCGTGCTGAATCCTTCAGCAAGCTACTGGTACAGTGAGCTTGCACTGTTGCTTGAAACAAGTTAAAATTGCACAAGTAACTACTGCTAAATCGCTAGCGTGTTTTCAGCTGCTCTCACCAATCGCGCGCAAACAGTGCTTTAACTACATGCTAACGTAAGAGCATCTTCACATAGGATATTTTGTAAATGGAGGTTTTCCTCGCAACTAGGTTAAAAGTGGACAATAGAGCCGAAGGAACCAAAGCGATTGCAGCAGCTGCGTCTCCAGGATGCACGGTGCACCGGGGGGCGATGAACCTCACGGTATGCTTTTGTCGCATCTTCTTCGAAAGCTTCATCCCGTTGATGGCTTGTTAGCGGATTTGATAAGGCTGCTCCCACTGAAAACAAATAGCCACAATAAACCGCTATGTAGTGTGATCTCAAGCCCCCACGCAAAACATGAAAGAAATTCAGCTCATAAGTATCAAGTATGCCACTCAAAGAGGCGTAGTTTCGAGAACGTGCTTGTAACGATCTCATCACTGTCCTGCATACTCGGTTTTGAGATGGCTTTTTGCAAGAAATCTACTAGATACTTTGCTCGATATTATGCAACCAGGAGTGACTCTTTTTGAATCTCGTGTCGAAGCTGTACGCACATTCAAACATCTATATAATACCATTGATGACTTCTGTATCACCCCAGCATTTTCATGCAAGGGAGAATGCGATCGGTTGGACAAAGTTGAAGCCAAGTTCTTCTTTCAGGCGGTGCGTGGACGCAAGGCTTTCTCATGTCCTATGAGGCTCAGTGCTTGCGGTCATGGCTGTAAACTAATGCTTAATTCCCTCTTGTGGAAATATTTGCTATGTCTCTCAGTATCGCTACACGAAAGAGCCTCGTCAACCTTCCAACACCTCATAGACATCAGCTTGCGTCAGCAGCATCAGTAGTACGCGTTTACCGTTGGCCGACCTCCAGAGAACTCAGCTCCCCCAGGATAAGCGCCTGGTGGGTTCGACGGTCCTGCGTCATCCCCGTCGGAGCTCAAATCACCATCCAAATCATCTTCCCGCGCAGGCGCCACTCTCATGGCATCCATCACATCCTGTCCCAGTGTTGGCGGCGAATAGGGTGTTATCGTGTGAATGTCGCGCCCAGATGGCATTTTTGGCAGCAACGTCGCAGGAGGCGGAACTGCCTTTGTGTTCATCTGCGTAAATAATAGTTAGCGCATTGTGTATAAATGTACAATGTCTTATTTTCATCCTTGTCTTACCGTATCATTCAACCTGCTCCATTTGGCGTATAGCAGTTCCAATATTCGAGTCTCCTCGAGCTTGCCCGCGTCGGAGCCCCATGCGGAGCCATCGCCGTCGACCCTGCGATCCTCTCTCCGTTCCTTGAACTCCTTTTTCAACCTGCCAAGCCCCAAGCCACCACCACTCTTCTTGTTCTTTTCCGAGATGTCAACCCCAAGCTCCTGCAGACCTGCACGCGCCCAGCCGATGCCGTCTGCCGTCTCGCCACCGAGCTCTGCGTCGATGCCAAAGAAGCGACACGCTTTCGCACGACTCGTGCGTCGCAGGTCCTCCAGGTACTTGACCAGATGCGGGCTGATTCTGCTATTGACGCCCGGCGCGGCGGCGGCGCTCTGGCACAGCGCGAGGGCCTTGCTGGCGTGCTCGGACGCTGCCAGGGCCAGGCGCGCAAAGAGATGCGCGCGCACCTTGGGGATGTCGGGCGCCTTGTACATCCACTCGTTGTCGTTGACGTTGCGGTCCTGCGCAACGGCGGCGGGGTAGGGATCGTCTTTGAGGATGGCCAGCAGGGTCGCCTCGGCCAGCGCAAGGGACGACAGAGCGCTGGCTGTGGATGGGCTCACGTCCACGCAAGGCGGTGGCGATTCGCTGCCGCGCCGCCCGAGGTAGTCGTACATGGACGCGACCTCCAAGAGGTGCTTTGTGGCCGTCGTAATGGCGGCTGTGCGCTGCTGGGCGTCGACGACGCTGCCCGTCCGCGAGTGCAGCGGCTGCAGACACGCCCGCGCCGTCGCGACGTGCGCAAAGGCCAGCGTCGATAGCACGAAAAACACCTCGTGCTCCAGGCTCGCAATCTTGATGCGCGTGCGCTCCCGGCCGGGCACGACCTCGCCCGAGAGCGTGGGCCGCCACTCGATGAGCAGCGCATTCTTGGGCGCGACCGACACGACGCTCGTGCCGCCGCTGCTGCCGCCGCGGGCTGTCAGGCCGGCGTCGACGGCGAGGAGATACGGCAGGTAGGCCTCGATGCTGGAGACGACGACGGCGAGGTTGGCAGTCTGGGCGCTGGCCCCGCCGAGGCGCTTGTGCTTCTTGAGCGTGTCGCGCACGACGCCGCGGTAGGTGCTGGCGCTGAGTGGCAGCGAGGGGTGCGAGTCGCAGGTGAAGGCGTTGGAAAAGGCAAAGGCCGACGTCGTCGGGAGCACAAACGGGTACGGCATCGTGCTGGAAGAGAGCAGCTCAAGTATTGGAACCCAACCGGCGAGACTTCTCCTTGGCTTCAGGATGAAAAAGGTGGAAGTGTAAACTTTGATGTTTGACGATGGTGAGAGTATCGCAACCCCGCCAAAGCTTGGCTGCGGGGCGTCTTGGCCATCTTAGTGAAGCTACGTCACCGGCGAGGCACCGAACTTCCCAACATCACTATTCGTAGTAGAATGATAAAGTCTTTTGAATAGTATCGGCTCAGATTGGCTTTGTCTTTGTATCGCGTGTTTTGTGGAATTGGAGAGGAACGGGGTTCTGTGACGCGAGTCCAAGTCGCATGCGCGCGGCTTACACGCCTACATCTAGCTACTGGTCGCACGTTGCTACCATGAGCTTGTCGTGTTATAAAAGTCATCATGTAAATTAAACGATGCTAAAATCTCCAATGCTGGTTAATCTATAGCATACAAATCAAAGCATCATCCTACTAACTCAAGATGACTCCATTTTCAGTGCTCGCAAAAGTTCCACTGGTCGTCCTGGAAAGCCTCATCTACATCTTTTCCCATGGCCGTTCGCTCGTCCATCAGCTCGAGTCTCGTCCTCTTGGCCTCTTGTAGCGATATCGGCCAGTCCGCAGTTTCATTCCCGCTTTCCTCGGCCAACCAATGCGCCTGCTGCGGCGGCACACTGGCAGTGCTGACGATGGGTATCTTGGGATCGACGAGGAACAGTGCCAAAATCTTGCGATGTCCGGGCCTTGCCCTGTCCTTGAGCGCAAACGGCGCAACACGATGCTGGTAGACATTGGGAAACGTGAGGAGCCGGCCCTGGCGGGTGAGCACCCTGCCGAGCTCCTGCAGCGTGTCGCCGGGAGCCTTGATGCCAAACGTGGCGTTGATGGACTCGTAGTCATCCCGCGAGTAGCTCAGGTCCCGCGCCAGAGGTCCACGGTTTGCTCGCGTGCGAAAGGCAAGGTGCGATGGCGTGACGTTTTCAGAATCATAGTAGTAAATCGCCGTCGCGCAAATGTGCTCGTTCAGCTGGCCCTCGACGTGCCAGCTTCCGCCATCATACGTGGGCTTTTCTGGTGTCAGGTGGATGCTGGCCAATTTGACAATCACCTGGATGCGATCGGCCGGCCACGCTAGCTCTTCCCGCATGCCAGTCTCGTTCATTGGAAAAAAATTGAAGAAGCGGAGTCGGTCGGCGGTGATGGCATCGGCTGTCTCATATGGTCGCGGTTCCGGCTGCTCGAAATGATGCGTTGCATGGAACCAGGCAGAGTCCTTGGCCACGAGCGGATGATCTTTATCAAGAAGATTATAGTCGTACCGCCCGGATGGTCTCTCATCCTCCCCCACTTCTAGTGGACGTGAGAACTTGTGGCACCCGCGGCCACCATTTTCTGTTGTGCATACATCCGGAACCGTACACTGCATTTGCACCCGATTGCATGGAATTCGAAGCCTGTCAAAGTCTTTTGGCCAACGGTAAACAAAATCCCAAAGCGGAAGAGTTTTTTCGATTATTTTTTCCAGCACGTTGTTAAGGGATCTGCCACGAGCAGGATGCAGGTTGTTGATGTAACTGACAATTTTGGGCTTGAAGCCATCAAGTTCAACGTCGCAAGGAAGCCACTGAAAGCGCCGAGACCAGAGATCATGTGTTTTCTTATGAGATTTATGAAGGGAAGTTTCTCTGTGTGTTTCGTCTCCGGTGGGCTCTTGGAGAATCTGCCCGGCTTCATGTTCTTCGAAACAGTTTTTCAATGTGACGGGTCTGCCTGGGACGACACGAGTGCGTCCATAGACCAGGTGCCATAGTGAAGGGTGTACTAAATCAAGAACCTTGCCGTCACTCCGAGGGTGGAAATCCTTTTCAGCTTCCGGAATTTGCTCAAGAGGCGTGACCGCAGCCTTGAGCTCTTCCTGGAGATTGGCAGAAATGGCAACATCAGACTTGATCACGGCAGCCGAGGCGTCGAATACGGGGATCATGCCTGTTTCTTCGAATAATTCTGACTTGCTCCTCAATTCTTGCACCATCTATTGAAAACAACCCTGTTAGCACTCGGAATTTGGTGTGCGAGGCAGATGCTTATTTGGGCACCGGCGGAAGACGGGGAGGGAAGGAGGGCAGACATATTCCCACATGGCGTCGGAGCAAGGAGAGCCGGAATGGTAGCCAACAGCCTTGAACCAATCGACATGGTCAACTTCAGCTCTCCACTTGCACAAAATTGTATCGTCGAAGACTTTGGTCTGCCAATTCGGCTTGTTGGTAATTTGCTCGGTGAACCAGAGCATGAACAGCTCGCGAATAGTCAATGTGGAGGCCCGCCAGTCGTCTTCAAGGAGTGTAGGAAACCTGTTTTCGCGCTCGGGCATGCAGTCGATAGGCTTTCCAAAGCCGGGATAGACAATAGGTTCCATGTCTTTATAATATTGCTGTGTGTTTAGGGTGCAGAGGGATGACTGTATCTGCAAAATGACCCTTGCATGTTGTAGATAAGAGTCATGCGACGCGGGTCCTCCTTTGCTGTTTGGACCTACCACGTGATCTGGAGTTTCGAGATATTTCCAATCAAACCGAGAACATGTAGAAGTAAACATATTTAATTTGGCTTACAATCTGGGATTTTTGAAGGCATTTTTGAGGAGTCGCGATTTTGTATGGCTGCACAGTGGACGGAGGTCAGTATTAGCGCTTGTCTTCTCTACTAGGGCGATGCGCCGTTATGTGAATCGAAATATATGTATGGCTCTCTAGGCCATCAATAAATCTTGGATATCTTGCCTGACACAAACGAAAAAAATGACATGTTAGCTCCATTGATTCTTGTATTGATGGAGGAGAGAAGGTTGCACAAGTACAGCCTCCCAAAGGGAAGTGCCGTGCCTGTTACTTTGGACCAGACACTGATCTGCACGGTATTCGAGGAAAGATCAATTATAATATGGACTCGGTATAAAACCAGAACATCACTGCATTGCCCACAAAAAAAAGCTAGCTTACAGCTCGGTGTAAGCGGGCGGCTGCTCCAGCTCTACAAACTCGGCCATGGACACTTCATACCCCAGATGCCGCTTCAGGAGCTCGTGCGTCACCAGCCTCTCCGGCATGTTGCCCACGGCGTCCACAAACGAGACGTGGTGGTTGACCTCGCTGATGCGCTGCAGCTCGTTGGCGTGCCGGTGGTGGTGAGGGCAGCCGTCGACGCCAATCAGGAAGACGGTGACGTGCGCCCACGCGTTGCCGAGCAGGTCGAGCTCAAACTCGTCCATGTCCGTCGCCTCGCCGTCGAGCAGCAGCAGCAGGCGCAGCACGGGCGTCTGCGGGCCGGCCTGCCAGCCGTAGACGGGGTGGTGCGTCGCCGACGCGCGGTGCTTCTCAAAGTGCAGGCGCTTGACGCGCTGCCAGCCCGTCATGACGCGCGTGCCGCCGCCAAACTGCACGTTGCGCCACACCGACGCAAAGTTGCGGTGGTTCAGCACGCCCATGTACGACGCGTGGTTGGCAAACGTGGTGAGCTGGTAGCCGCACCCGCTGTGGCTGTGGTTGATCATGGCGTCGACAAAGCGCCGGATAATGGCCTTGGCGACGTCTGTAGAATGGTGTTAGCGAGGGGAAGAGCCTCTCAGGCCCGTGTTTGTAAACTTGCCTTTATTCTTGGGCTGCGTGGATCGCGAGTAGCCCGTGATGAGATAGTCGTTGTAGTTTGGCCGCATCGGGTCAAAGTCCATGGACCCCGATACGTCGAGCAGGATCATGGTGTCGTCCGCGGCCGACTCTGGCGCGTCAAAGGCCCGGAAAGGCGGCGCCATGACCTGCTTCGAGTAGCCTGCCGAGGTATGCTGCACATGGCACGTATCGGCCGCCGAAAAGTACTGCGGCGGCGGCTCAACCGCGCACATCATTCGCTGGCGCGCCATGTTGAGCGCCGAAATCATGTCGGGCTTTAGCCGCGCCCCTTCTGTCCCTTCCCGGTGGTTCAGCACCCAGTACAGGCGCTCCTCGGCGGTGTCTTCGTATCCGCGCCAGGTCGGCGTGATGCCTCGCCAGCCTTCCATCCCCTCGATTCTGAACTTGAGCGGGTTAGATGCCTGGTCGGCCCAGGCCACGGGGATGGGCTCAAAATAGCCCGCGCTGAGGAGGTGAAGGTACTGAATGGGGTGCTTCTCGCGGAGCTTGGCGATTTTGCGCGTCATGCCGACCTTGTCCTGGTAGTCGGCAACCAGCCGTCGCCAAGCCTGCGTCGGCCACCGCGCGTGCTCCTCTTGCAGAATGGAGTTGCGCAGGGTGCCGCAGCGCGCGCTCAGCTTCCCTAGCCGATGCGCCTCCTTTTCCTCGGGCGTCTTTCGCGTAATCATCTTTTTGAACCAAGACTGGCGGCGGTCGCTGTTGTTCGAAGTCGCAGCCAGCGGCTCTTTCTGCGGCTGGGCTTTCGCATCTTTCTCAGTTCCCGTCCACGACGCTTCCGGGGTATCGAGTTGCCCACCACCCTTCTCCAGGCTCAAGGCGCCAGCTGCTTTGGCGAGATTATCAATCTCCCATATGCTAACTTCGGGCTCCCTGGCGTTGATCTCTGACTCGGCTTTTGCATTCAGAAATGCATTCAGCTCTATCGTCTGTCGGACGTATTCCGTGTAAAGATCGGCTCTTGGTCTGGGCGGCGACCACGAGCTGGTAGACACGTAACTCCGGTTGTATGAATAGTAGGGAGAAATGACATTGAAGCGATATGGATTACTGCTAAAGACATTGACCTGCGTCGTGTAGCAATTGTCGTATGCCTTTTCACCTAGTTTTGACTCATCATGTCAGACAAAAAGACAAAAACAACGACCGACGCGGGGCTGGACTCGCAAGATATGCTCTTACCTGGATACATGACGGCTTTTGACCACATAGATTGCACTTTGCGTCGTTCCCACTTCTTGCGCTGATACTGATGCACGAGGCAGTTGCAATAACCTTCGAGTTCGTGCTCTGGTTCCAGATCGGGGTTGTATATCCTGAACCTGTATTGAACATTCTGTAGCATGCTCTGCATTTCTTGCTGCGCACATTTAGATGAGCTTTCATCTCGGTCATGGGGCAACTCTTTTTTTCCCTACCTCGTCTTGAGCGCGGACATGCGCCGCCCGTATTACGGCATTAGTGTGGTTGTGCGTTGTCGCCTTTTCGGCCGCCTCGTACGCGGGCAGCACATCATTGCCATTTGAGCCAGCCGCTGTTGAGGCCTTGTCGCTCTTCTTCTCGCTGGTCATTGTGGAAGCGCTGTATCTGTTGGGATTATCGTAGTACGCAGTCACTGCCTCCTCTACCGTGCTTGCGCCCTGTGAGCCAGCAAGGTTAGCGTCACGACGACAAACGAAGGGCGACGGCGCCTCGCAGGGTATCTTGCCTCCAGAAAGACAAACGCTTTACCTTCCCCAGCCTCCGGCGCAAAGCTCACAAAGTCGGCAACTTGCTCTTCAGACGGGCGCATCACTGACCACGCGGCGCGACAGTATTCAATCCAGCATGGAAGAAAGGGGCCAGCGTTTTATCCGCATGACTTTTGTCAATGGACTTGGCCGAGTTTAAATTGGCGCATCGTCGCCGCAGGAATATCATGACGCGCGTTTTCTGGATAACCGGCACGGTGTTCGACGCCCGGTTTGGGTGTGCATGATCATGTACGCTAGCCGTTGGGGGTAAGGCTGTCGACGGGTCGCAAATACTGGAGGAGCTCCCAATTTTTGGCCACTTCCTGAAAGGAGATTGATTTTACAGCTTGTGTTCAATAACTAGAGTTCCGAAATAAAGGTCATCGTCTTGATTACCGCGGGTAACTTGGAAGAGAAATTGGTACGTCAGCTTAGAACAAGACTGACAGTTGGGATGACAGCAGCAGAAGAGGAAACGGCAATAGCAAATCAACTGTTAAACATTACCGACGTGTTTCGAGTCGATAAATACGTATATCGGGCCGCTCTTGAAAGCCTTCTCTACAGATTTGAATGCTTCCATTGTAGCTTAAGCTCGCGACAATGCTCTATGCAGCTGGTGATCTGATCAACTAGCCGTGCTGATTTGAATGCGAATTACAAGCGCTGGGCCAGGCAATGATGTTGCGAGAACCATCTTGGTAAAAGAATCAACCAAGAAAATACTGTCGTTTTCGCAACACAAGTTTGTGTCTGCATCATTGGAAGTGGCTAAGCTTTGCACCTTCAAGTATCCAGGCGCTGAGCATCAACAACCAATCTAATCATCAAAAATACCTAAACTAACCAACTACCATTGACATCATGGCCTAACAAAAAAACAGTGCGCCACCCGCGCTCGGACTACCGGTATTCTCGTCGCCAGGCATGATTGATCGCCTAACTAGAAGGTGCCCCTCCAGTGTCATCTCCGCCAATAAAAAAAAAGAAAAAGAGAAATCTCCGAGGACGGAGTCGAACCGCCGACATTCCGATGACAACTTTGCAATTACAGTCGGACGCCATGAACCAACTAGACCACTCAGAGTAGCTTTCTCATGAAGATCCGGCCTCGTTATTTCTATAGATATGCGCTTCAACTGGTCTCCCCCTTGCTACGAGCACATTCCAACCATGTCGTCACAGCATCTTTTCAACTTGCTGCATAGTCCACTCGGCATAATGCTATTGACATCTAACCTGGAAGTAGTCTTTTTACAGCGACATGCTCGCTATGATGCAGCTGAATGTAACTCCGAATCGCCGCACACTCGTATTGCGCACGCATCTCAATCCACCACTTCGTCTTGCGTGCTGTCTCGTACCACATGCACAGCATTATGAGCGCCATGGGGTCCCTCTCCCGGAGCAGCGCCTCAAACGCGCCGCTCATGTGGCCCGACACGCGCAGTGCCGCGCCGTACCCGTCCTGCAGGCCCTGCACCTTTTGGAGCTGCGCGAGGCCGTGGGCGATGTTATGATAAGCATTGCTGTCCGCAGTCGAGATCTCGTCCATGCCGCAAAGCTCTGCCAGGTCGGGCGGCACGCCATCAGCGCCGCGGTCCGGGAGCGGCTCGCTGATCCGCGCGAGGACGTGCGCCATTGGCTTGAAGGCGCTCTGCGGGCGCAGCGGGTTCAGCAGCTGCCAGAGCCTCATCTTGCCGGCGCCCAGACGCAGCCACTCGAGATCGGACGAGTCCTCGGGTCCCAGCGGCCACGGCTGCTTGCCAGTCGTCGCGCCCACGTCTGTGGATGCAAAGGTCAGTATGCCGAGCGTGGCGGCTGTGGCCCAGCAGACGTCCTTGAGCTCTTCCTTGATAGTGCCGCTCAGCATCTTGGAAAAGAGAATGGTGCATTGCGACCAGTGGTGCAGCTCGCGCAACGTGCGTCGACTCGAACGCGTCAGCCCTAGATGGCGGTCGTGGACTGCGGCGACCGCCAGCAGGCCATGCATCAGACAGGGATGCTGCAATGCCACATTAGCATTCTTTTATCCTCTTTTGCCCCGTGATGACGGGGGAGAAGTGATTACCTCAAAAGCGGCCTGCAAAGTTTGATTGCCCCAAGTGTCCACCATGGGCAAGCCGCCGATTGTAAAGAAGGTCCTGTCGCGATATCGCTTAAATAATGCCTGATCCTGGGCATCCAGAACAAAGCCTGTTGACTCTTTGCCAGACCATATAGCCTCACTAATGACAGGCCGTAAACGTGTTAATTTATCTCCCGCCGGGCCATTATCGCTCTTTTTCTCAGTAATGCTTTGAAGATCTCGAACGTTGTGCTCGAAATTGCACCTGACCCCATAGGCACTACATTCCTGGCAGTGCGGCTTTGTTTCGTCACACTAAAAGCCTCGTTCAGTCAGAGATTCTTCCGAATTCGAGCGCGAGCTTGGGTTGCCACCTTTGGTTTTCGTATTTTACAGTTCCGACAACCATATCTAGACCTGCGGTGTCGCCGTCTTGCCGTGGCGCTGGGCTTATTAGCGCCGGGATCCATCATCACGGGCAGCGAGCGGGAGCAGTTCTCCGGACAAGCGGCAGGCCGGCGAAAAAAACGCAGCTGAGACTGAGATGATTGCTCTATGAAAGCTAGTGAAGATGGAATGAGAAATACGTTGGATCGACGGATGCTTAAAAGCCTCCGTTGCATGTCCCTCCTCCCAGAAAGCTTGGCGGAGTTTACTTGCATCTATCTCCGGTCGCAACGGCCGTCGCGCTAACCTCCGTGCCGGATAGCTACGGCTCTGATTGGCTGTTGACTTATTGTCACAAACTCTGAGAACGGCGCAAACAGCAATTCCTTGCTTTCATCAGTCGTTTGTCGTCACTTGCGGGATGACTTTGCCATGGATCTTGCACCGCCGCTCGTCATGTCTGTGAATGCGAGGCGCGAACCTGGAGTACCTGCCACTAGACTGAGGATCGGATAAGAGAGCCCATGATTGGTCTGCTCATGCTGGGGGCGGCAGTTGGGAATGGCGTAGATCACCGTTATGCTACCTGCAGCGACAGTCTTTAGACATGCTTGATCACAGCTATTTAAACGGAGGCAATCCCTCCATGCAAGTCAATGTAATCCCATCTTCATTTCATCTTAATTACTTCTCACTACAAATCAACACTCATATCAAGTCACCACTTCATCATTCTCAACTAGATTTTACCCTCCATTTCTAATCATACACAATGCGTGTCTTTGTCACTGGCTCCACGGGCTTCGTCGGCTCCGCCGTCGTGGACGACCTCCTCGCTCACGGACACACTGTTCTCGGCCTTACCCGCAGTGACAAGGGTGCTGAAAAACTGAAACAGAAAGGCGCCGAGCCTCTCCGCGGCACCATCGAGGAGCTCGACATCCTCCGCAAGGGTGCCGCCGACTGCGATGCGGCCATGCATCTCGCCTTTGTCCACGACTTTACCCGCTTCGAGGAGTGCTGCGCCAAAGATCGGGCCGCCATCGCCGCCATGGGAGAAGTGCTGGCCGACGCTGTCGCCGCCGGCAAGCCCCGCGCCATCGTCGCGACATCCGGCACCATGATGCTAAAGCAGGGCCAGCTCGGTCGCGAGGACGACCCAGCAGACACGACCAACGTCATTGCCGTCACGCGCGCCGCATCAGAGCCCGTATGCCTGGACTTTGCCAAGAGAGGTGTCCGGGCCAGCGTCATTCGCTTGCCCCCTACCACTCACGGCAACGGTTCGTCTGGTTTCACGGGCCTGCTCGTGCAGAACGCTCTGCAGAAGGGTGTCGCTGCATTCGTCGGCGATGGTGACAACCGCTGGAGCGCTGGTCATGTCGCCGATGCCGCCACGCTGTACCGCCTCGCTATGGAGAAGGCGGTGCCAGGATCCATCTTCCACGCCGTTGGCCAGGAGGGAGTCCCTGTCAAGGACATTGTTACCAAGGTTGGCGAGATGCTGGGCGTGCCTGTGAAGTCAATCCCGGCGGACAAGGCCCAGGAGCACTTTGACTGGTTCATTTTTGCTATTCTGGCTGACAACCCGGCTTCAAGCAAGAGGACCAGGGAGGAGCTGGGCTGGACTCCCACTCATGGGACGGTGCTTGATAGTGTCAAGGGGACTGTGGAATGGGCCAAGACACAGGCTGCAGCAAACGCTCAGTGAGGAAGCTCAAATGTTGTGGGCTACTGAACGAATTCCCTAGAAAACAACATGAATATCGCCAATATGCAGTTTTCAGACAGTGTCCGATAGGTATTTAATGATCTACTGAGAAGGGCACCATCTTGCACACTTTCATATTTGAATTCTCTTTGGAGTACATCATGGCCAGCCACTTGTCGTAGATGCGCACGACACGAAACGTAGACGCACGCCTAATTCTTCCGGACGCGCGTGATCACAAGTTTCGGCAGAGTCGCACACTGCTGAGAAAGGCTCAGATTAATCTTCAGACACCTTTGGGCTTGTGTTGAATAGAAATATCATTGTCCATCTTTTGCCCTCTTCTGTACTAATGCACTGAGATCGGCGCTCCTAGGCCAATATTTGAGTCCTAGGCGGGCAACGGGAACGCGCAAACGTTGGTTGGAGAATAAAATGCAGCAAATTCGATCCCAAAAGCCTTGTTTTCTGATTCAGCTGATGCCTAGGGTATCTTGGCTAGACGTCGTCAGGCCTGAAGAGGGGAGGAGGGGGAAAGTCGTGCACACTTACACGTTACATCTGTAGTACAAAAGAGGCAGACGCGCACATGTGCGACGATCCCCGCATAGGAGAAACTGCCTCTGAAACGCTTCGTACAGCTAGAAATCGAAGCCCCTAAGCCTGTCGTTTCTCCGTTGGCAGCATGTACATAAAACAGTCGCGGTGCGCGAGCGATCAGACGCGGTTGAGCTGCAGCTGCAAAGGGCGGCACGCGATACCTGGTGTATTATTTGTGTAACCACATCCGATGACATATAAAAGTAAAAGAGAAAGTTTGCAAAAAGACGGAAAGAAAGACTTTGTTTGGGACAATTGAAGGTAAACACCTGAACTATGAAGATTCCCCAAATTATGCACATTGCGGCATCGGCACCCAAAGCTCGTCTTCGTCTCCCTGGTACTTGGGAGATTTGCTCCCGTTTCCCCGTCGAGCTCTGCTACTACCAGCCTGGGAAAGCCATGGGTCTTTTTGACAGGGCAGAGCTCAGGAATCGCCCACACGCCTTGGCCACCGAGAGTGTCATTGTCGCACCGGACGGACTGGTGTACCCCGTGCTGTCCACGAGTACGCATCTGCCCTGTTGAGACTCAATAGCCAAAGCTGACGAGAAGATTAGTAGAGTGTAATGGGGCTGTCATGATATCTTTAACAAACTGCAACATGGTTCGGCGCGTCGAATATTGGTACGACGACGCCCTGCGACGACGGAAAGCTGGTGAGACGGTCGAAAACCCGCGAATGCGAACCGTGTCTCGAGGCAAGCACCCCTGCTCTTAAACTTGTTTCCAATTCCGGTGAAAGAGTCTGTGTTCTGACCTCAGAAAAAGGAACTGCAATTCCGAAAGAGCTGACACTTGTCCACGAAGATTATGGCGTGTCCTGTCTGCAGCCATCTGGTGGGGTGAATCTCTTAGGTAAGAGCGCGGAGTAGCAGGAACTAATGACGACTGAAATGTGATAACAACTGTATTAGAACTAAATCACATCTTGACGCGGTTTTTGGACGAGAATGCCGTTGAAGAGGATCCCTTGGCATGGCTTAGGCGCGCGGGCGAGGTTCGTGACGACAACTTGTTGAGCACAATTTTCGGAACGCCAAGTGAAGCTTGAAATCGGCCAGTGATATTCGGGCGCAAATATTCTCGAATACCTTGTTCGCGGCTCATGAAGCAGCGCTCTGTGGATCTTGCAGACAATCGATGATGCTGGACGATCAGTCTTGATGTAGCTGCCAATGCACTTCCCCAAGTCAAATCCGGAGAAGGCACGCATGGGTTGTGCGTAATTCAATTCCGATATATGTAAGGGCGTTTCATGCGCCGCTCAGTGTTAATTTGTTGATCCAATTGGAAGAATGCGCCATCACCTCTCCGGAGTGTCGTCAATATTACCAGAAATTATGAAAAGATAGCCGTTTACAGCCTAAACTGCTATTTCGAGAAAAGCCCGAGGTAGTGAACTATGTAGAATTTGGGAAAGGGTTTCCTCAAAATACCCCCAGAAATCTTTCTCGCTGAACATGCATGTGTCAGAAAAAGCTGCAGTTACGCCAATTAGCGGACGCAAATAACCGCCAACCCCTTACACCTGCATAATCCTACAGCCTCATTCCCCATACGTTGCAGAAATGTTTGAGTCGTCGCGGTTCCTCCCTCTCCAGCTTATATTTTGCTTGCTTTCCATTTGATCCTAGCACAACGTGAATAGCACTCCTCAGAATGACTGTTACGCTCAACACCACTGCTCTAGATGAGCTTAATACCGACGAGGCGAAGACACTCCACGAGTTGATGGGCCAGCTGCGCTTCTGTGGCATAAATGGCATTGTCAATCTTCCTCAAATTGTGGTTGTTGGCGAACAAAACGCCGGAAAATCGTCCGTCCTCGAAGCCATCTCGGGAGTGCGCTTCCCCGTTGCGGCAGGACTCTGCACCCGATTCGCCACGGAAATTTCCTTTTACAAAACGGAATACTCCCGCATCAATGTCCGCATCAGGCGCGACCGCGATGCTGAAGCCGACATTGAATTCGACGAATCGGGCGCGGACAAGGAAGACCTCCCTGAACTCATCCAAAAAGCCAAAGAGCGCATGGGCATCTCCGATGGCGACAAAGACTTCTCAAAGGATGTGCTGTGCATCAGCGTGGAGGGTCCAGAGATGGTGCCCCTGACTCTTGTCGACTTGCCGGGAATTTTTGTCAATGAGACTGCGACACAGTCCAAGGGCGGTATAAAGACGGTCAATGATCTTGTGGATCGCTACATGGCACAGCCAAAAAGCATCATGCTCGTCATCGTGGAGGCCAATGTCGACATTGCTAGACATGGTGCACTCGCAAGGGTCGGAGACCACGATCCCAAGCACGAACGAGCTCTTGGTGTAGTGACAAAGCCCGACCTCGCCAAGGGTCAGGGCCACCTGGAAGCAGAGCATATTCGCCTGGCCCAAAACCGCGAACCAAAACATATGCTGAGACTTGGCTGGCATGTCTTACGTAACAGAGCAGAGAACGACGAAAGTTCAAGTGACCGCGACACTATTGAAACGAAATTTCTCGAGTCACCTCCATGGGACGCAATCGACAAAGCGGACCGTGGTATTGCTAAACTTCGCGAAAAGCTGAGCTATATTTTATACAACCATACAAGGAGCTGTTTGCCTGTCGTGATTGAAGACATTGAAAAGCAGCTGAAAAAACGGAAACAGGAAAAAGAAGAACTAGGGACAGAGAGACGTGATCACAAGGATATGCGGACCTTTCTTTCCACCATTGCCACAGAGTTTCAGAGGCTTCTACGAGAGGCGAACAGCGGCCATTATGTTGACAAGTTTTTCGGTCAGTTGACGTCGCCACAGAACCGTTTGCGCGCTGAGCTCAGAGGCTTCCATCGCACTCTTGACTTTGTTTTAAGATCAAAAGGCCATATGTTCTCAATTGCCACAGTCGAAGGTGACATTATTGACCCCGATCTCGACTTTCCACCGATCTGCAATGCTACTCTTCTTAATACACATCTGTACGAGTTTCCTGATCCGAAAAACTTCACTCGTTTGGAACTGAAGGAAGAGCTCAGAGTGCTCGCCACAGCGAACGAGGGACGCGAGCTCCCAGGCACTTGCAACAGTGAGCTGGCCATACATCTGTTCAAAAAACAAGCTTCCCCGTGGAGGGACATTGCACAGTTTCACATTCGAGGTGTTGCAAAGGCTACCAAGATGTTTGTAGAGCAGCTGCTCCATCATGTTGTCGGCAGGAACAATGCAGATACGACCGCGAATACACTTCTGTACGACTATGTGGACAAATTCTTTCTCGAACGGGGTGAATTGCTCGACAAGAAGCTGGACGAGATCTTGGCACCTTATATGGAAGGATACGCCGTGCCTCTCGAGGAAGAGTTTGAGCGACTTGCCTCGAGATGGAGGGCCGGTCGCATGGCCCAACAGCTGCAAAAGCTGTCTTTGAGTGACCTTGCTCAGGATGCAGAGGGGGGGCAGACACCACGACAGGCCAGCCTCTTGATTGCAGCCTCGCAAATAGAACGCTCTGCAGATGGGGCTTTCGACACGACCGAAAGAGTCATTGATATGATGCGGGCGTATTACAAGGTAAATACCCTGGAGCATGCCTAGTGTTTGCCACGAGGAAAGCTAATTATTTCTACAACAGATGTCTCTACGCACATTTACTGACAACGTCACGAATCTTGCCATCGAGGGCTGCTTGATTCATGATTTGGAAACCATATTCACCCCAGTCGAGGTCGCGCAGATGAGCAACGAAAGGCTGGAAGAGCTGGCGGCCGAATCGGCGAGCGCGCAGTCTCGCAGAGCGCAGCTGACGAGCGAGATTGCCGCGTTGCAAAAGAGTCTTGACACGTGCCGTCGCCGGATGCCACGCGCCGAGGCGAGGGGTCTCTTCACCCCGGATGCCACCACCAGCACGCGTGGGGGCCTCTTTGGGTCAGTGGCCGACTCGCCAGCCGCGCAGTCAAATGGGCGGCCCGAGAAGTCTCCCCCCACGCCGAAACCTAATTTTGCTGGATCGACAGCCAAGACATTGCATCAAAATCGGAGCCCTCCAGTCTCAAAGTCGCCTCTCCAGGCTGCCAAGCTTGAGGAACCGTCCGTCTTTCAGAGCTTCAGCAAGGATGCAAAAGATTCCCCTGCCGCATCCGGGTTCGGATTCGGCCTCGGGAGCTCCGACAAGAAAGCAGAACAGGGGTCTGATGAAAAGCATAACATCTTTGCAAAGTTGGCTGGCCCTGGCATCTTTGCAACCCCTAGTGAAGGATCCCTCTTTGGCGCAAGGACTAGTAACGGCAAAGCAAGCCTTGGCAACGCCGGGGGCTTTGGGAGCTTGAAGGAGGGAGCACCCAGTGGCTTTGGCGAAAAGCAGACCACCTTTGCAAAGTCAAGCGGCTCTGGCATATTTGGACGCCCAGGCGCGGGACTCTTTGCCGGTACAAGCCCCAGTAACAAGAAAACGCCCCCCAAAAGCGGCGGGCCTTCTGAGGGCATGAACTTGTAAGCGTGAGCCTGGCTGTCCTCTCCCCCATCTGCTCATAGAAGCTGATTCTCTTAGAATTCAAGTACATCGGCACGTTGAGACTGACGGCTGGTCGACGTTGCCACATTGTTACCAGCACATATGTGCCACCACTGAGTGTAATGAGATGTCACCCGAGGAGCTTCGATTAAAGTGCTACTCGGGCGGCTCAAGCGATGTCCCTATATACTTTATGTATTGAGCTTGAAAGTGTACGCACTGGCTTCTATTTCTCTCCTAGTTTCTTACTTGGTCATAAGACTGTCCAGCGTGCCTTTGTACATGAATTTGCCTCAAAACGACTACGCACAGGTAATCAACATGATTTGGGTCACGTCGCACGTTCAATCGACAGATCACTACAGCACCTGAAGAGTCACGTACACCAAGTCCACATCCTTGGCGACCCTCCGCACCTCGAAATCGTCCGTCATCAGCCGCACTTTGCCCTCGTCAATAAAGCTCTTTACCTTGTCCTCGTACCCATTCCTCCTCCACACCGAGTCACGCACCGTCACCACCATGATGCCACCAGCCTTGACCACACGCCGCAGCTCATCCAGGGCGTCGGGTCCAACGTGGCCCTGCGTCAGCGTCCCCACGCACGTCAGCGCATCGTACGACCCAGACGCGATATCCAGCCGCTGTGCAAGATCCGCCGTGGTGAGCTCCTCGTACACGCCCGCGAGCCGCCGCGCCACGTCCAGCATGCCGGGGCTGAGATCCACGCCGTCAATGTGCCTCGCGCCGCGCCGCGCCAGGTGCCGGCCCACGAGCCCCGTGCCGCACCCGGCGTCGAGTACTCTGGCGTCGGCCATGCTTATGCCGCTCAAGTGTTTCAAGACGTAGTCACTGGCCAGCTCGGGCGCGATGTAGCCTTCCGACTCGACGTCGGCATCGTACGCGGCGGCCCATTCGTCGTAGGTGGCGAGCGTCTCGGCGACACTGGACGCGCTCAACGACTGCTGGAGATGGGACATTGGGTGCTGTAGGCTGAGAGATGGCAATGAACGAGATAAATGTTGCCCTTTGGGTTGATGACAAAGGTGAATATGACCGGTCGTCATGGAACGGTGCTAAGATCTACAGGTGGGGATGGTAAAATGGCTAGTTGATACATGTGGCTGCATTGATGAAAAGCCCTTGTGCTTGGTTCGTGAGACGCCTTTTTCGGCCCATATGCAGTAAATTTATTACAATTATAATCTCAGTCGCTATCATCCTCGCTACCATCACTACCCTCCTCTCCATCCTCGTCCTCGTCCTCGTTCAGCGCCTCCTCGTCGCTGTCCTCGGCGTCGTCCGGCCGCGGCATCATGACAAACGCCGCCAGGCAGGTGATGCGGTTGTGCGTCTCGTACGCCCCCGCCAGCTTCCCCTGCACCTTGCCGGCGCGCAGCTCCTCGTCGGTCACGGTCCACACGCGCACCTTGCCGTCGCTGCCCGCCGCGACGACGTACAGCAAGCCCGCGTTGAGGTTGCTGCGGAGCACCGCAAAGTCCTTGACGCGGCTCGTGACGCCCGCCTCCTTGCCGCCGACCTGCCCGATGAGCTTGGCGAGGGGCAGCGGCGGCTTCTTGGCGTCCGCGTCGCCCTCTTGCTTCTCGAGGTCCTCCGTCTTGGTCGAGAAGAAGAGCACGCGGCCGTCTTCCGTCGACACCGCCATGACGGAGTCGCCCTGTGCCCTTTCCTTTCCTCCTTCCTTCTCTTCGTCTGCTTGCTCCTCGTCGCCTTCGCTGCTGCTCACGCCAATGTAGGTAATCTGGTGAATCTTGGTCTTGAACGGCATGACGCGGCACTTGGGCACGCTGTCCATGCCAAACGCCACCACGTCCCTCTCAAACGACACGGCAAACTCGTCGGCGCCGTCGACGTGGCCCCACGTCACGCGCCGCCCCTCGCCGCTCGAGTGCTTGCCCTCGCCGGCCTGCACGAGCATGTCGCGCGTGAAGCTCAGCACGCCCGCCTTCTTGCCCGTCACCAGGTTCCACAGGCGCATGCAGCGCTCGGCCTTACTGACGCTAATCATGAGCTTCATGCTCGGGTGGATGGCAAAGTCGTTGACGCCCGCCGGCGTGCCGCCAAACGGCGCCGTGTCGCCGCTCGGCCGGCCGTGCGCCGTCGGGATCGGCGCCTTGATGGTGCTCAGCACCGACCAGTCGCGCGCGCGCGTCACCGCAATCGTCGAGTCCTCGCTCGCCGACAGCAGCTTGGCGCGCGTCGGGAACCGCAGCGCCGTCACCGTCGACGCGTGGTGCAGCAGCGTGCCCACCTCGCGATTCTTGGGGTTCTCGAGGATCGGCCGCGGCGCCACCTTGGCCAGCAACTCGCGGCTCTTCCTGTCCTGCGGCGGCGGGTGCGCCGACAGGCTGTAGATGTGGACGCGCTCGTCGGTGCTGCCCGAGGCGAGGAGCACCTTTTGTCCCTGGCCCGGAATCTTGGCCGACACGGGCGAGACGGCCACGCAGCGGACGGCCGAGCTGTGCGCGTTGAAGAGGAAGGTGTCGGCAAACTGGCAGTCCGGCCCGCTGTGCAGCTCGGCCGTCATGCCGTGCAGCACTTGGTCGTAGGAGCCGGCGACGAGCTGGATGGTTTCGGGCTTGAGAGCGGCAGAGGTGCTGCCTTTTGTTTTTCTAGTCTTTTTCGTGGTGGCCGGGGCGGCTTTGGCCTTTTTATTCTGCGGTTTCTCGGCGGCGGCCGGGATATCAGCCGCAGGGGCTTGTTGTCTCTTTCTTTTCGCCATTGCTGTGGTTTGGTGTGTTTAGCTGTTTGATGCAGGGAATTTTGCCTGGAAAAAGCTACTGGCGTCGAGGTCGAAGAAAAAAGTTTTGGGGACGGCACTGATAAGATAAGCCCCAATTGCCTCTTTGAGCCATGACACCTCACTAGCATCGACTTACAACAAAATCATGTTCACCAAGAATTCCGACACAACGTAACGAGAGCGGGCAAAAAGTTTAAATGCAAGGAAATAGTTGCCATGTGATCATGATTTTCATGGTTGGAGTCATATCTACGCTCATATGCTTGCAAGCGTTGCCGCCTTGCTACATGGCAACTCTACCTGGTGCCACCGCCTCCTTCGATAGCGCTCAGGCTAGGAAATCGCTTTGAGAAGTCGTCTAGATAATCCTCCTTGTCTTGCGCGGACCACTCCAGGGCCGGCTTTCCGAGCACGTCTTCTGCCACGAGCTGCTCTGGCTGGTTCCGCGATCTGTTCTTTACAGGCGACAATGACCGGCCGCCGCCGCCCGTGGGGATGTTGTTCAGATACTCTGGCTTCTTGGGCGGGGGTCGCGGTGTCGGCTTGTTGAGGCCCGTGAGCGACGGCGCGCTTGCAGTGGGCGCAATATCTGCTTTCGTCACGGCCGCTGCCGTCTGGGGCATGGTACTCGAGCGGGCAACGCCACCAAGCACGGGCTTTCGTTTGATCTGCGGCTTGGTTTTGCTGGCAGCGGTGGCAGCATCAGCATACTTGCCATAGCCTTCCGCCGTTCGCGCTACGCTATTCTGCGTCTGCTCCTCTCCCATGTACGCCTGCATCCTATTCTGTATGATGCCGGGCTTGGGTCCGGGCGCAGGCTTCTTGCCTTGGGCTGCACCGACAAGTCGCTGCCGGTATTCAGACTGCGCCGCGGCGACCCTTTGCTCCTCTTCTTCCAGCTGGAGGCGCTCTCGTTCACGGCGCATTTCTGGCGTCATTTCCGCATCACTATCATCGTCGCTGCCCTGATCGACCTTGCTGTCGGCATTGATTGGGTCGTTTGGCGGCCACGTTTGAGATGGCTGCTTCTTATCCCTAAAGTGATTCGAAGTCTGTTCTAATTTGTTCAAAGCGTTGCCAAAAGCGCCGTCTCGGGGCTTATCGTCTGCTCGGGTGTTGACACTGTTGGCCTCGAGGTAATTACTGCTTCTTCTAGAGTCGCCAAGAGTAACAGCTTCTCTTTGGAGATGCTCGGAGTTATCGCGCAAAGGTACTTGCACTTTCTGGGCAGGCACCTTGCTGCGATCCGGTAAAGATTGCTGCCTACTATCAAAGTTGGTGCTGACGGGGCGGGGTCGGGTCGCATTAAACTCTGAATAGCCGCGCACATTCTCGAACCGCGGCGTTTCGGGAGTAGCCGGGCGAGGTTGTGATCTGGTGGCCTGGACGGAAGCAGAAGGGGGGGTCGGGCGAACAGCAACAGAAGCCGATCGCGCGATGGGCTTTTGTAGCGTTACTTGCGCCTTGGCTGCCATCGAAATCTGGTTCTGCTCATTTGGTGAGTCAGATGTCATCGTGCCCGTTGATACATAACGAGATGCAGTAGCCGAGGCTGGAAGCGGCTGGATGGACACAGGCCGAGCACTAACAGGCTGAGACGCCCATGGCTTGATGGGCGCCGAAGTATTCGCTGATGGCGGAGCGGATGCTTTGCTCACCACTGGCGTAACCGAGTGAGGGCGCTCCAACTGTATAGGATTAGGCGCAGCTTGTCTGGAGGCGGCGAACGCCGAGTCGGCCAGCTTGTCGGCCATGTCCTTTTTCGGTGCCACGGGTGGTTTTGACATTTCCGGGCTCTTGGGCTCGAAATCAAAGTTGCCGCCTTTGTGGTGAAGCAGCGAAAACTGATTGAGACTGGGAAATCGGTCCGCTATGTCGTCATCGGGAGGAGATGGCTTGGTGTTTGCAGCTGGCTTCCCGTCAAGAGCTGCAAATGGGTCGCCGTCTGTCACTCGTTTGGGAGTGCCATTTGACGCATTCTGCTGGGACGGTGCCGACGATGGCGTTGGCCGGCCGCGGCGCATGGGTGTAATATCTGGTAGCTTCTCTATATTCTGAACAGGAGCGGATACCGACACGCCAACTACTGGCTTGGGCGTCTCTCGCTGAGATTCGCGACTTGTCTTGGACGGTGAAGCTGAGCCAGAACGCCCAGAGTAAATCTATTTTGTTAGTTTGGTAGTTTTTTGTCTAGCTCAGTGCGACTACTCACATCAGGAATCGGAACCTTGCGGCCCTGCATAGCGCAGGCCTCGGACACCACTTGGTATATATTTGGTCGAGCATTCAGATCCTCCCGGAGCATAGAGGCTATGTATACTGTTAGTCTCGGCTATTGCCATTAGGTGACACCACACGCACCAATAAGTCTCTTGAGCTTGTCTGAAAAGTTGGGGTGGCTTGGGAACCTGTAGCTCGCGTTTAGAATCGCAAGCTGGCCCTGGTCCTCAAAAGGTGTGGTATAGTAGCAGAGCTTGTATAAGAAGACACCGAGAGCCCAGATATCGGCTTTTTCGTTGAGAGGCTGCTTTCGGTACACGTCAATCATCTCGGGACTTCGATATTGGAGGGTGGTGTGTTTTTGGACATCCTCATCCATCAATCGGCACTCGACGACCGAGGTGGGCGCGGGCCGTGGCGTCGCAGCCGAGCCAAAATCGCAGAGCATGAAGCGGCGACCTCCAGAGCGTGTGGTGATGAGGACGTTTTCGACCTTGATGTCGCGGTGCAGTAGCGCAGGTTTGAGGTAGTGCATGCAGGCGACGCCCTCGGCGACGTCGGCAAAGATGTTGAGAATCTCGGGCTCCGTCAGTCGATGCTGCAGGCGGGTGTTCATGAAGTCAATGAGGCCGCCGCCGTCGCAAAACTCCATGAGCAAAAAGACCTCGTAGCCGCCGCCGCGCAGCTCCGAGGCGTGCGAGTCCATGTAGGCAACAATGGGGCGGTGGCCCTTGAGGCGCTTCATGGTCTCGACCTCGGTGCGCATGCTTCGCAGGCTGTCCTTGTCGGGAACGGCGACGCGCTTGAGGACGGCGAGGTCGGTCCCGTCGACGGGGGCGGGGAGCTTGACGAGGTAGACGTGGGCGAAGCCGCCCTCGGAGAGATACTTTTGAATCACGACGCGGTGGCTGCCGACCTGGATCTTGGTGCCTGGAGAGAAAGTGCCTGCGGGAGCGGCACCGGCGCCGGCAGGACGGTAGCCATGACCCGGCGCGACAGCAGCAGAGGCAGCGACGCCGCCAGGATGCACGGCATAGCCCTGCTGCTGGGGAGCATGGCGCTGAGGCATCTGGTGGCCGTAGGAAGCCATAATGCGCGCGCTCGAGGGCAAGGTGATTTTTTGCGGAGCTTTGTGTCTCTGAGACGCTCTTGGGAGATTTCGGCCGAGGACTGGGAGGTGTGAGGCGGGCCGGGGCTGCGTGGTCGAGGGTCGCGAGGAGGGCTTGGTGGTTGCTTCAGGACACGATCATCGGGATGAGAAGGCGAATTGGATGAGCCTAGGGCAATGCAGAGACGTAGTGGAGGCGCCAGCAGGGGATTCGGTGTTTTAGGTGGCAAGGACCCTGATAAGGAGTGAGGGTATCGAGAGAATGCGTCGCGCAGGAGGGCAGGTAAAATGGCAAGGAAACGAAACGTGCTGATGCTCAGGCAGGCGTCTGTGTGGTGTGCCACATGCCGATGACGACTCAGCCTCAAGCCGGGCTGCTTGGCGGCGCAGTGGTGGTGAGGCTTGGCAGGTGGCTGCGGGGGATCATCGGATAATGAAGGGGCAGAGGATGAATGCTTCTACGGACGGTGAAATCTGAGTCTGGTCATGACGATGGATGCGTGGTTTTTACCGTCAATAATTTATTCCTCCTGCCATATCCAAAATTCAGCAAATTTCTGCAGACTGCGGTTGTGTGGCACCACCACTCTCACGCCGTGGAAAGCGTGTACGTTCAGCACGTCCACGCACTGTACAACCATACGGTGCAGAGTACAACTGGTGTCGTGTCGTTGCCTCGCTGCTTGGCACCTGCATCTCCCAAAGGCATGCATCTACGGTCAAATCGTAAAATCAAGCATGCCAACAAGCTAAGGCGCTGCATCCCACAGCCAGAGGTCTTGGCATCGCAGCTCATCGTGCCCGTAGGCATGGCACGGAACTCGGCTTCCACTTCCCCTCCCTCGTCATTTCAACGCTCACGAAAAAAAAAACCACACAAGCCGGGGCTCGTCTCCGTCACTAGCGCTCCCACCGTCCCGTCCATATCTCGACACACGTTGCCTTGTCGATTGAATCATGTGGACAGGGCCGGGTCGGCGTAGCTTTCCTCTTAGCGTCCGGGTGGCTTTTTTCGTAGTCTTCTTCTTCTTTAATCACAAGGGACCGCCCAGGACGATCAAGGGAAAGACTTAAGGCTTTCGCTGTCACCGGGTCCGCCACGAACTTGTACACTTGCGCCTGGGGCGGTGGGATTAGGCCTGGGGAGGTTGATGTAGCGCGACGTCGCGCTATGATGTAATTGAGCGTTATCTTGGGGGGGCTTCCTGTTTGTCGGGCTGCATGCACGAACAAGGAAGGTCAGCAAGCAAAGGGAAAAAAGCCCGCGGAAGGCTTTTGCATGACTGTGCCTGCAGCCACGCAACAAGCCAAACCGATGCGAAGTGCGCACACGGGGAAAAAAAAAAGGGCAATCAAGTTTTCTTTGCCTGGTTGTCCCAAAGGGATTTCCCCGTCTTTTTGCTGGCGATGATCCGGCGTCCTCGGGCCGGATTGCGTTTTCCTTGTCTCCCTTTTGCACTACTCCGTACAGCTGTTGTTCAACATCCCAGCACGCGGCACTTTCCGGTAGTTGGAGCTTGCAACCACTGGCCGGCCACAGCCTCAAGTAAATAGACAAGGAACCTGCAGACAAGAAGAGGGAAAAGAAAAGTCCACCGCCCAACACGGCGCACAACCCCCCCCCCCCCCGGTCGTCGACTTGCACTGCCCTGCGCGGGCGTCATCCACCCGGCTCGACGGTGCCGAATCCAAACAACCAACCAGACAACCTCACCCACGAGAGCGCCCGCCGTCCACTCACACGCTGCGACGCCGACTCAGCCCAGTCGTCCCTCGCAGAGCCCACGGCACGAGCGTGCCGAAGCGTCTCCATCCGACCCTGGGCTTCTCCCGACAGAGCCTCCCATTATTCGTCCCCGAGATGCGCTGCATTGCTGGCTGGGCCTTCGCTCTCGCGGTCTGCGCCTTGCCTTTCCCTAAAACAGCCCCCGCCCTCTTGATTGGAGAATTACGTCCACTGCGTCGTACTTGCATATGACGCCCGTGTCGCGGTACTTGTATTTTGCGTATGCGTAGCTCGTAAACGGACAGAGGTATAAGAACGGCCTCTCCCCGTTCAGCAGCGCAGCCGTTTCTGGTGGCCTTATTTTTTCCCTCTCGTCAATCGCCATCGCCCTTCGAATCCACACTAGAACAAGATTAAAACTACATCTTTCCTTCCATCCTCTAGTCACAATGCCTTCTCAGGAGCAAGTCCCTCAGCAGCAGCAGCCCATGGCAGCCACCAGCCCCGAGGCTCAAGCTGCGCGCGCCAGCACCGAGCAGCCCGTACGTTATCGCCCGCCCATCTTGACCTGACGAGCGAGAAAAGAAAGAAAACAAGAGACAGCCTCAAAGAAGAAAACAGCAAAAGGAAGAAGAAAAGATTCGGACGGGGGCCAATTCTTCTCTGGCCGCTACCGATTCTGCGACGCGATTGCTAACGATTCTGTTGTCCCTGTAGCGCCCTGCTGAGCCCATGACTGTCGGTCTTCGTGGCGGCCACGATGGCGAGGGTGAGGTACGTCATCCTCCTCACGAGTTCATCTTCCTTCACGATGAGATGCTCGAGGGACTCGCTTCAGATGTACAAGTCAACGAGCTCCGCTAACGGTTTAATTCGCAGGCCATCTGCTGCGGTCTCTGCGCTGGCCTATGCTGCTTCGAGTGCTGCGAGTGCTGCTGCTAATAAGGCACCCACCGCCACCAGCCATCTCATTGCAGCCCTGCCTACTAGCTAGGTACCTACATATATATCCCTGCCGCCGCCGAAAATAAATACAATATCCATGTACATATGAATAATAATCTATCCGCTACGAACAATGTGAAAGGATAAAAGAGAAGCAAAGAAGAAAAGAGAAAATTCATCTTTTTCTTCTTTGTTTGCGCTTCTGAGAGAGAAAAAAAAAAACACCATGGCTTACACAAACGAGAATGCGCCCAGCCTTAAGTGCCTACACACAGCTCTGTGGTCAAGGATATGCGAATTCCGGATGGCTGAGCCGTTTCGCTACCCCCACTGCTTTCTAGCTGGTTTCCCTGGGCACAAGTAGCCTGAATTCCTTGGGTCAGGCTAATATATCGCCCGGTCAATGGTAGACCACCGTAGCTCACCACTACTCTGGCTGGCCCGTATTGTTACATCTTGAGGAATTTACAAGTGATATCCAGAGTGTAAATACTCAGAGTGCTTTTTTGCCATTTTATTTGCTTTTGAAAGGTCGCAAATAGCGTTTGTAGATGACCTGACTGGCGATGTTTTTTTCATCTCCCACATGCCCGCGTGGAGGCAGGCCCCTTCACGATGTTTCACCACTGCTGACCTACACGACAGCAATTTTTTTCTGCTGCTGTTCTCTTGAAATTCTACCAGCAATACCCACGGGCTGGCAGGTGTCGAGTTGTCCCATGAGCTGCCACTTTCTTTATTTTTGTTTCTGAATAGGTCTGACCAAATGCCTTTTCTTTGGTTCTTTCAAGCTTCCAAGAAGCAAGAAATCAAGCCGTCACCCCACCGTGCAATTTCTCCTCCACCAACCGACGAATAAACTGACAAAGACCTTGAGGTGAAAAGTGGACAAGCACGTGGGACGCGACAGCTTTCTCGGCCCGGAAAGCCGCTTTCCGAGACATGTCACCCGTTTTCCCATTCACCTTTATCATCGAAGTTTTTTGGGGGGGGGGCTATGTTTTTTTTTTTGCATCTTGACTGCCCGTGTGCTACCGGTAGCGTGGTACAGCCAAGGTTTCCGGTTCCGAAACACAGGTCGTGGCAAATACCTTGGTGCGCTGCTCTGAAAACCCAGAAACCAACAAAAAGACAAAGTCCAGGAAAAGAAGAAGAAAAAGAGGGCTGCCGATTTAGGGATGTGGGCCGCTCAATGCCAGGCTTCTATAGGCTCGCTTAGGTTGTGTCTGCTGGTGCAGGGTGGAATAAGGTGGTGGAATAAGGCTCTCCCGGCGCGCCCGTGAACAAAAGCGAGTCTGGCCAACGATCTGCAGTTCCGAGCCAGAATCGCATCGTCGACGTCTGTTTGAAGTCTGTGCACGTCCCATTCTCGGCTTTTCATGACTCCTTTGGTCATGCACGAAGCTTCGAAACCCCGTGCGGGTGCACCCCGATCGGACGCACCACTACACACCGAGGGTCACGGCTAAGAATAGCGTCGTGGAATGCCGAGCCTGATTGTGTGTGTCACATCGCAGCGGTAACCGGGCTGCATCCATACTCTACTGTGCATGGCTCTCTTTAGATACATGTAGCATCAGACCGATCCTCAACTGTAAAGTAAACGACACTTCTGGCCAGCTATTACTGGCACTATTCTCATTGTCTGACATGCCTTGTGTCAGGAACGTACCAACAAGTATGCTCTCGGCTGCACCACCTTGCGTTCTCGACACGATTTTTGTTTGATTTTAGCCGGCCAGAGGCTACACTCGGCACCATAATGTGCCTGGAACTGACTTTTTTAGACGAGTCAGACAGCATTCTACCCACTCCAAGGCGCGTGGCGCCATAGCATTGCACTGTCGCATGCACTGCCCCGATTCCCGCCGCCAAGTAAGTTGACGCTAATCAGCGACCACTGCATCCACTCTGACCGCTTTGGTCTTCTGACATCGACGGGACTATCGGAATTCCATGGCAAACCTTTTCTATTGAGATTCGTGTCGGCTTCTCATTTGTGCCACACCAATGTAGTGTGTGTTTCGTGCTGCTGCCGCACTACCAGCCCGGTCGCCGGTGTCCAAACTCGACATTCCGTCAGTCATCCATCACCCATTCGTCCATCACCGCATACCACCACCCATCCCATGCTGAGGCTGCTGTATACCTTCAGCGCTCTCAACCTCGGTAATGATATTATCGTCCGCAGCCATGCTGTTTAGCATGTCCTGCTGCGAATACCCTATCCAATACTGTGGGTTGCTCTGCTGCTGCTTCTTGACTTGATAGATGTTCCGAGCAACCGCTCGAACTTGGTCCCGTGATCGGTCCGCCGCCACCCAAACAGTGGAAAGGTGGTTCAGAGCTCCAATGTTGAGTCTTATTTGTTGACGTAGATCATCGTCATCGTGTGGTACAAAGAATACCGCCCATTTGCTCAAATGGACTATCGATGATATCGTGACCACGCAAGTAAAGAAATGTGTGTGCGACAACAAAGGCACTCTGTGAGTGATCATTTCGCTTATCGCGCATGCCGACGTTACTGTGTGTTTCGTATGAGTATTAAACATGTCCCCGGTCGCCACTGGTTGATATGGCACACAAGAGGTGATGCTCTGCGTCGGTGCTGTATCGAGCTGGGAAAAGGGCTGGTGTAGCATGATAGACGTTGCATGCATGATCATGTGTGCCTGGAACATCATCTCATCCAGCATTCCGTTCTTCTGCAACGAGTCTTTCTTGTTCTGAGGAAGGTGCAGTCGCCAATTGGTCAGGAGGGCTTCGATCCTGGTGATATTCTCGTCGTCAGGTCCCTGTAGCGGCGGAGTTCGCATGAACCGTCCCAAATTTCGACCGCAGAGTATTCGATAGGCAAAAGAGGAGAATTCTCTATCATCACCCGCAAATTCACTACTTTCCAAGTCCTGCAGAGTCGTAGGGTTGGGAATGTTCTGCTCAAAGTTAGCGACACATTTCAAAAACAAAAGTAAGTTGATCAGCAATAAAGGTTTTTCATGAGCGTGACGGCCAATGCCTCCCATTCAGAACCACTTACCCCAGACAAAAACTGTAGCTCTTCACATGGAAGCGGGACATCCGCAGGAACGTCATACAGTAAGAAATTTGTGACGCGATGGACGCCAGCCATCATGCCATCGATGATGAATAAATCCCACCATGTTCTTCTCCAGCTTTCTTCCATTACGGAGAGGTTCCTACCGTGTATGGTCGCAAAAGTTCGTGTGTTAAGGCCAATTTGCAGCGCCAGGGTCTCCACATCCCCGAGAATCTCTCTCGCCTTGTCCCTTTCGCAGTTACCATCAAGTGCCACAACCAATAGCATCATTGCCTGAACAACAAAGCCATCTTTTAATCTCTGGGGCTCGTATACGAGCCGATAAGCCTCTTGAAAAAGTGGCTGCTTTGCAGCACCAACGTCGATAAAGAGCGAGCCTACCCAGCGGGCTGCTGCCAGCAATGGCTCCAAGGAAAGTTGGCTGTCAAGAGCGAGCAGGTAAGGCTTTGGTAACACGAACGGGTGCGATGCATGAAAATGATAAAAGAAGGAGTCGAGACAACGATCGGCGAGAGACAAGTTTTGCAGGTTGGGGGGGATTTGCTGTCTCGTAGCAGCGCCATCGGCAGAGTTGTCAGGAAAATACGATTGGTAGAGCTGAACATCGGCGTTGGTTGGTGGCGCATTATCGAAAGGGTAAGCGTTTGTGGCGTACGGAACTCCAGCAGCGCCACTGAAAGACGGTCTGGATAGCGCACTGTTGCCTCCAGCACCAGGTCCAATGAGCATCGAAATGTTTGAGCCATCAGCAGAGCTGGCAGCAGATGAAGGTGGAGGGGATGTGACCTGGGGCCCGTTTGTGCTTTGTGGCTGATTCTTACGCGGTCCCTTGTAGCCTCTGCGCGAGGCGACATAGATGCAGCCGGTTCCTGAACCTTGACATCTAGCGCAAGGATTGCTGCCGTCACATTTCAAATGCTTGCTCCGCTGCGTTTGATGTCAGTATAGATGCAATTCAACGAATTCGAAGAGCCAAGGTCAGCCAAAATCTGCCGCGTTTGTACCCGTGCAGGGGAGGGTACAAAGTGGTGTGATCTTGACACTAGTGCTATAATGGTGGCCATTGACGAGAAATCGAGAGCCAGGAAAGAGGAAGAGGGGTTTGGAGACGCATACACATGCTAAGCAGGCCGCTGGAACAGTTGCGTCCTTTGATCGAGAGTCACCAGATGCCGTGGCGTTTGATGGGAGGATTGACCGTGTCGGTGTTGAGGTCCCGGAATGATTCGGTAGTGGCAGAGAACTGGCAGACTTGGAAGCTGGAGAAGCTGTATCCTGATTTGATCTTGATGATGAGTCGCCGACGGACCCTCTTGTGGCAGAGTTTGCCATAGTAGTGGCTGCCGCCAACGAAGGTGTACGACGTGATGATAACAATGGAGGCCAAGTATGTAAGTGCGAAGCAAAGGAGAAGAAGTAGCTAACTGCAGCCGAGAGCAATTGAAGCTGCAAGAAGCGCAGATGGGCTATGAAAACGAAGAAGACATCGGAATGGCGGCGGAAGAACAAGCGGTTGCGTTTGGTGGAAACGAGACCACGGGTGGCGGGTGAGGTGGGAGGACGGCTTGTGGGGAGCGGCAGAGGGCGACATGATAGCAGGTACTAATTACCAGGTGTTGGATCTGTCACCTCCCAAGACGTGTAGGTAGGTCTGTCATGTCAGTGTGCTGGGTGCTTGGAGCAAAGTGCTAACAGAAACGGTACGGGAGGCGGGGGGCCTCATAACAGCGGACTGAACATGGATCTGGACCTGGACCTGGACCTGGACCTGACCTGGACCGGAGACCACCTCAGACGCTGCTGGCTGCTGGCTGCTGGCTGCTGCTATTGCCAGAAGCAGGAGAGGGACCGAGACCTGCGGGCAGGCCGGCGGTGCTCATGCTCGCTCATGGTCATGTTGTCCCGCCCGCCACATTGCTGTCCCGCCATAATAAAACGCCGCCGGTGGAGGGGCAATAGAGAGGGGCAGACAGGGCTCAAGAGCTTGTTCTTGACGAGTGGCGTTGGGCCCCGACGGGTGCTGCAGAAGTGTGGTGCGCCGCTGCAGAACTGTAATGCTGGTGCTGCGGCCCCTAATGCGGCCGCTCCAGGCACCCCTCAGTGGCCACTGGCCGCCTTCCTTGGTTCCCCCCTCATCCTCCCCACCGCTTGACTGTCCAGTCGTGCCACTGCCCACCTTGCTGCCCTGGCGGCCACCGGCCGGGACACTTACTTACCACTTGCCACTGTTGGGCCCAACTTACACTTGTCGCTGTCAAGACATGAGCAGCATGAGCCCCTCGCCCCCCCCCCCCTGTACGCCC